>JAOXYD010000002.1:7376346-7387753 GCA_028565735.1 Pinacopodium congolense
CTCCCCTCTGTGCAGTCCAAGTTCCAAAGGTCATGCTACTTGGTCTTCCACTTTTTGGCCACCCACCTTGGTTAACTTTGTGAGGTTTTTCACTTGTGTTCTTCATTCTGTTTCCAGTCTAAGTCTCACAGATTCTGCAGCCTTAAAATATAAGGCTAAAGTCCAAAAAGAAATCTCTATAAATTCTATTGTTGACTGTCACACAGGTATCACTGCACCAGGCCTTGTCTAGTTAAGTTCAACGCTTGGTTTAGCTCTTTTTATCCCAAAATGTTTGCAGTTCTTTCTATTTGGTTCCAAAGTACACCTTGACATAAAATAAGATTAATTTCCATCAAGTATAACTTCAAACCTCAAAAACAAAGAAAATTAACGCACAAAAAGATAGAAAATAAAGACAATAACAAACTCCCCCACACTTAACCTTTTGCTCGCCCTCGAGAAAATTAAACATAACCATCAAATTCTATCAATTAGTTTTTAAAGAAACCAAATGCATGCAATCATTCAAACATTGGCTACTCGAATGTCAAGTTACTACACCCATCATGACTAGTTTTCATCGGTGCATATAAGCAAATTCAACTTATGATAACATCATTCAAAGATTAGCATAAACTCACAATGGATCTTCCTCACAGGATTCATTCATTTCACTTAAATTTTTATAGGTTGGAATTTCGCCCAAAACTCCGTATAAGAAATTACACTACCATAGGCTTGCAAATACACCAATTCTCTTCCACAGTGATTACATACTAAAATAGATCAAAAGGGCCTTATTTGAGGTTGTAATGGGGTTAGGGTTATAGTCAGTCAAAAGGGATTTTAGGGGTTCTTCACAAGCATTCACAAAGTACCAACAAAAAGGGACAAATGGATACAAATTCTAAGATAAGCAAATGAACATAAAGGATTACAAGTTCTCATTACTAACTAATGCTACTATTTTTTATTCCTTTTCTTTTTCTTCTTCTTTTCTTACTTGAATAACTTTAAAACAAGATAAAACAATAGTAGCATATATCAACAAATAGATGAGCAGAAATACCTACCAAAATATCTCAGAAAACAATACAAAACAAAAGCCCCAAAATCATAGACATCAAATGCTTACTTAACACTTCATTTAACTTATGATATAGTAAGGCTAAAGGGTTTCTAGGTTTCAATATAAGGTATTTAATATAGAAACAAACAAGGTTAGCAGCTCAAAAGAGTTTACAATGGGCAATGAAATAGGTGGGTCATTAAAGTCAAGGGTTAAAAGAAAAAGAGCCTTAATCATTTCTATCTAGCATGCATCTAGTAGATTCAAACAAGTTTAGAGCAAGTTCTGAAGTTAATCACCTAAAGGAGTATCCTGCACATAAAGAAACGAAATAACTTTGTAATTGAGTCATATAGGTTCAATTTCTCACATAGGCTCAATTGAAAATCCATTATGCTTCTACACATTACCTAATCACTTAAGCATCAATTTCTGAGTAAGTTTATGTAACCAATTACTTTAATCAATCAACACGATTCACCTTCTATTCAATTGGCCTAATTCAACTTCAAGCATGGAATTCAGTATCTTTCCAACTCCTAAGATAGAATTTCATGGTTTCACACACGTCACATGCAAATAAAGGACAGAAAAAGAAAAAAATCAAAAGAAAAAATAAGCAAAGAAAGAATAAATTCAAAACACAGTCACACGAACAATCATTATTTACCCACTAACACACTTAATCTACATTGTCCTTAATGTAGTCACAAAAAGAAAAATATATGAAAATAACGAAAATAAAGGAGAAAAGGTTTAAGAAGATTCTCTGTTAATGCATCAAGGCATGCATCCATCTTCCAGCTATCTAAGATGTTGCATCAAATCCTTTGGGAGCAATCTCTTTGAGATAATGTAGCGGGCAGTTTGTACTTAGAAACACCATCAACTTCAAACGTAACCAAGAGACATAAAAATGAAAATAAAACAAATAGAGAATGGAAATGGTTAATTTGCTAGAGGGTTTTGAGAGGTGGTGGAGTTAATAGGTTGGCTTATTTTGGTAGTTATGGAGAAGTGAGGGTTGTTGTGCCTTTTTTTTTAATTAGAGAATAAAAAATAAATTAAAAAATAAAGTAAGAAAGAAAAATGTTTTGTTTTTTTTGTAAAATAAAATAAATTAAAACAATAATAAAAAACAAAAAATAAAATAAACAAAATAAAATAAAAAACAAAAAATTTTGAAAATATAAATATAAATTTGATGGCCAGGTCGAGTTCATATATGTCGCTATAGTGATAGGCCTCCTCTTACATTGAACTAAGATTCTTGTTTTTTATTTTTATTATTTTTATGTTTTTGGCTTTTTTATTTTAATATTAAAATACAATAAAATAAAATAAAATAAAATAAATAATAAAAAGCAAAAGGTAAGATGTGTAAAAAATAAATAAAAATAAAAATAAGGGTGTTTTTAATAGAAAATTAAGATAAATAAAATAAAAAATAAAACAACTTAAGTTAAAATAAATCTTGAGGTGCCTCTCTAGAGCGCTTCTTTAATGTCATATTAGCTAGACAAAAAAAGAATTCTTTGACTTACTCAGAGTGAACTGCCTCAGCCAGTTCAATTTCTTCCACAGTTTCAACCTGTAAAACATCGAGGAGCTTTAGGATCTCATTCCTGACTACCTCTATCATTTCTTTAGCTCCATCTTCCAATAAGATTCAGTGCATGCAAATTGATGGGCTAATCCCCTTCAAATTATCCACAGTCCATCTAAAAGCATATTTGTCATTTTTCAGTATACCCAATAATTGTTTATCCTGCAAAAATGTTAGTCTACTTAAAATAATAACATGAAGAGTTTCATTCTCACCTAAATAGACCAATTTCAAGTTGCTTGGAAGTGCCTTCAACTCCAATTTTGGTGGTTGTATAAGAGATGACAACAACTTCATATTATTTCTAGTTAGCTCCAAAAAAACAGACATGTTCCTTTAAGTATTTGCTCTGTTTTAAAATATAGATAGTGGTATCCAGCTCATTAGGAATGACAAGATAATTGGCTAGAGTTTTTCCTTCCTGAATATCCAAATTTTTTTAATGCAGTCCATAATTTATCTGGTCCATATAAAAATGTTTCTTGCACTAAAGTGTCAAGAAAACTCATAGAAACAAAGGATTGATCATCATTAGGAAATTTCATGGCATCATAAATATTAAATTTAATCACATCACAATCAAATTCCATAGTTAAAGACCCATTACACACATCAATTTTCATTCTAGAGGTTTTAAAAAATGGTCTTCCCAATAAAATTGGGACTAAAGTGGATGAATCTTCATTACGCATCTATAAGACATAAAAATTAGTAGGAAAAATCTTATTATCGACTTGAATTAAGACATCTTCAAGAACACCCTTAGGATAGGAATTATATCCATCAGCAAGTTGGATTATAACACCAGTTTCTTTCAGAGACCCCATATTTAAAAATTCATAAAGAGATTAAGGCATAACATTAATCAATGCACCTAAATCCAACAACACTTTCTCAATTTTCAGATTACCTATTTTACAAGGGATTATAAACATATATGAATCTTGACACTTATGAGGCAACTTCTTTTAAAGCTCAGCAGAAACATTCTCACCCAATCATACCTTTTCATTACCACTTAACTTTCTCTTTGAGGTAAAAATTTCCTTAATAAATTTAACATAATGTGTAATTTTTTTAATAGCATCAAGTAAAGGAATATTTACTTATACCTTATGAAAAGTCTCCAGAATTTCCTTCTCTTGCTCTTGCTTCTTTTTCTTGGCAAACATATAGGAAAAGGAGGTTGCACATTGAACTTAGGCATGACAATGCAAGAATCACCCTCCTTTTTCTCTTGTGTCTGCTTTGGAACTTCTTTCTTTACTTCTTCCCTAACCTCTCGCTTAGAAACCTTTAGGGTAGGTTCCTTTAACTATTTTCGACTTCGAAGTGTGATAGCCCAAGCACTTTGTTTCGGATTCACCTCAGGTTGGGAAGGGAGTTTTCTTAAATTTTATGCCTCTAACCTATTAATAGTAATCGCCTTTTGGCCCATTTTAGTCTCAAGATTTTGTATGCTAGCTTATGGATCTTATTGGAATTTCAAGGCAATCTGCTGAAAATTCAAAGTATTCATAGCCAATGTCTTAATTATGTCTTCCAAGGAATTATTTTCACCAGAACTTTGCCCTATTTCCTGTTGCTGTCTAAGCACATAAGGTGGTTTATATGGATAAAAATTAGAACTTACTTATTGTCCTTGATTGTTGCCATAACGAATGTTCAGATGATCTCACCAACCCGGATTATATGAATTTGAAAACGGGTCATAGTGTCTTTGAGGTTGTCCCAGATAACCACCCTTTGCCTTGGCTTATTCAACTTTTTCTTCTTGTAGAGTGGGACACATATTTGTAGGATGACCAACTATAGAATATATACTGCAAGCCTTTAAATCTTCCTTCCTAGTTACCGCAATTTGACGAACAAAAGATGTCAAATCATCTAATCTTCTTTCTAATGATGAAACTCCCATCTTATTAACATGTCTTGAGCCATAATCATTCTGAGCTCCAAATTGTTGAGAGTTAGAATCCATAATTATTATAAAATCCCATATAGCTGTAGGTGTTTTATTAATTAGAGCTCCTCCACTTGCAGAATCAATCATTCTCCTTTTAATCAATAAAATACCTTCAAAAAAATATTGAATCAATAGTTGGTCATTGATTTGATGGTGGGGGCAGCTTGCACACAACTTCTTAAACCTCTCCTAATATTCATATAAGGACTCCCTATTTTTTTTATACAACATATTTCTTTTCTGATATTGGCAGCCCTGGAAGCTAGAAAAAACTTCTCTAAAATTAGCTTCTTCATCTCTACCCATGTTGTAATACTTCGAGTAGGTAAATAATATAGCTAGCCTTGGGCATCATCCTTTAGAGAAAAGGGAAAAGCTCTTAGTTTTATTTACTCTTTGGTGACATTAGTAAGCTTCATCCCCATGCAAGCAACATTAATCTCCTTCAAGTGCTTATAAGGATCTTCTCCTAATTTGCCTTGAAAAATGGGTAATAAGTGAATCAGTCCCGATTTCAACTCAAAAGTGTTATTATCACCCAAATTTGAAAATTTAATGTAGTAAGGTTGATGGTCCTTAGCTGGAGCAGTTAGCTGATGTAAAATGAGATTGGCAACCATGTTTCTTTCTCTCTATTATTCTTCTCTAAGCACTTGTTGTCTTTCTTTTTTCTGCTTTGTTAATGCCTTCGTTGTTTTCTCAATTTCAGGATTATACTAAAAATCTTTAAATTGATTCAAATGCATAACGTACATAAACCGTCACAAATTCCCTAGAAATGGAGCCAAAATTTAGTGTATGCTGTCATTTGGAACCAAATATATAATAAACCAATCTTCTACAACACAAAATATTAGTAGTTACGCAATAAAAATAGGGGTTTTAAATTATAAATTCAACAGAATTTAATTGGAATACAAAATAAAAAAATTAACTAATAGTGAAACAATGAGAATTTAACAATCAATAAGAATAAATATTGGTTTTTGGTCCCCTTCGTTATTAAACTTGTGTTGATCATAGACAATAAAATAATCAATTTATCGGTTAAGCATTCGTTGTGGTAATTTCATTACCTATTTTCTCTTATGTTTAGTTAACTGAAAAGGGTATTTGAATTAACCCTTATTAATCAACAACTTGGAAACAATCTCAAATTTAATTAATTAATACCTTGTGAATCAAGAAAATGGACAAACTAGACAATATACATATGATGAATAATTTTTCCTAAAATCATGTCCCTAAAGTAGTAGACAAAAATCATAGTCACTACTTTTGATTAAAAAAATTAAATGTCAACCTGTTTAATCTACATATTAATTGAATAAAAATCACACACTAGTTGCTCATCTAGTTATAAAATCAAACAATCAAATAATAACCTAGAAAAATAATTGATACTTGACTAATAAATTGATTAAAATAAAAAGCAAAGGTATCACATCATTTAAAGTTCAGCAAATAGAATTATGTAAACTAAGAAATAAAATTTAGTTACCCAACATCATGAGTTTCTTGACTAATATTGATTCTTCTATTTTCTGCATATTCAATCTACTGATTCTCTATTTTTCTGCTCGAAGTTCTACTCCTCTATGGACGTGTTCTCCTTTGTTCGTTGCTGGGCAGTTCTTTTTCTTCTGAATGTGTTTGCCTCTCTTGTGCAGCCGCCTTTCTTTTCTTTTTTTTTTCTTTTCTACCTCCCTCCACATTTTGTTTCTAGACATCCTTTGTCAGTCGTGCGCCACCTTCTCTTTTTCTCGTATCCAGCTCTCACTTCTTATTTGTGGACCTGCCTTCTTCCTTTTTTTTTTTTCTATAGCCCATGTTCATTCCTTTTTATTCTTTTCTGGCAAGTGAGTCTTTTTCTTCTTAGGTAAGTCATCCCTTTTGTCCCTCGATAGATTCCCATTCATGTCTCCCTTTTACTTCTTGGTGCAGGTCCTGTTTGCTTGGGTTTTTTGTAGCCCCCATTGTCTGGATGTTCTCCCATCTCTGCAGTCCAATTGCCCAAGGTCATGTTACTTGCTCTTTCACTTTTTAGTCAGTCTACTTTGTTGTTATTAGATCCCATTTTATTGGCCCTTGGTTAACTTAGTGAGGTGTTGCACATGTCTTCTTTAGTATATTTCTAGCTCAAGTCTCACAGATTATGTAACCTTTAAATGCAGGGCTAAAGCCCAGAAAGAAATCTTTAAAAATTATGCTATTGACTGTCACATAAGTATCACTATACGAGGCCATGTCTAGTTAGGTTCAATGCCTGGTTCTGCTTTTTTTATCCCAAAATGTTTGCAGTTCTTTCTATTTGGTTCCAAAGTACCCCTTGACATAAAACAAGATTAATTTTCATTAAGAATAACTTCAAACCTTAAAAACAAAGTAAATTGACATACAGAAAGATAGAAAATAAAGACACTAACACTAATTGAGCATTTAAATTCCCACAATTAAATTAGGTTTAAATAGTTGAACCTTGATGCATAAAACTATTCTATATTTGTAGGTTATGATATTGATTATAAACCATCTTCATACTTGAGTGCATATTAACTCTCAAGTTTTCATAGGGTGATTATCTTAATTCTTAGATTTTCTTTTAGGTTTCTTAAGAGTCTTTTTATCATCGTGAGGACTCAAGGAGGCACTACATCTAGAGGTAGGAGATCACTTGTTTTCCAAGGAGATGATTACTTTGATACAAACTCTCCATAATTTCATGATCATGCATCTGGGGATTTACATGAAAACTATCCTATTGGCCACTCTTCTCTTGATAATGATAAACAATATGATCTATTTTATTTTTTCTAATCAAGGGTGAGAATTTATTTTTACTCTTTCTTTTAAGAATTTTCGATCCAATATAGAAATTTTATTTTGAAATCTTAAAAAGCAACAATTAGGTGATGATTATCACTTAGTTTCTAAAGTTCAAGGTGTTTCTTTTAATCATTATAGAGGCACCATAAATGAAATGTTAAGAGTATCTATCCCCTAAGAATATCTTTCTTATAACTAGTTCACTACATATAGTAACTCTACTCACTCGGTGGCCATTTGAGTTAACATAAAAGTTTAGAGAGGAGGGAGTTATGTAAAGACCAAGTGATATGACAGAGCTTAATCCAATCCCCCCTTTTCATCAATTTTTAAAAAATGAAATTTTCTTTCTTTTAGCAACCATTATATGTCTTTAGGGTTTAATGATCAATGGTTTCTCTTTACCTTGATGATGGGTGGGAGAATTCATTCAGGAGACTTTATCCTTCAAAACATGATTAATTTTTCTTTAAGAAAAAATACAAATAAAAGCATTCTTTATTTTTTGATTTTAGGTCACATCTTCCATCAATTTCATGTTCTTTCCATGGAAGATGAGTTTGAGCTTCTTTCCTACTTTAATCAATCAACTATTAGTCATATGGAGTATTAAGTTGTAAATGATCAAATGACATGACCATATCAGCGATGGTGATATACCATGTCTCCTACTATACATCATGGTGATGATGATGAGCCTGTTTTAAGTTATACCATGTCCTTGCACGTTTATGATAAGGCTACATTGTCTTGGCCTCCTCCAAACTTATTTTATGCTCAATCTGAGATTGCTATATTTTATAAAGAGATTGATGGACTTTGAGACCTTATGACGCATAAATATAAGGATATAATAGGAATGTCATCTTCCTAACCATTAGAATAATGACTTGAGAGATATTTTTTAGAGTGATTAGGTTTTTTTTTGTGTAAAGAGTTATTTGAATTATGTATTATTATATTTTTGGAAGATGTGCTTAAATGATATATATTGACACTTTTGATGTTCATGTATGACTCTTTTAGTTCTTTAAGTTTTTGACACCTCCTTTTGATGGAGGTTTATATTTATTATGTCTTGTCTTTCTTTTATTTTATAACCATATTGAAGAAGTTGATGTTTGTTTGTATTAACTCTCTTTTAACTTTATACTTATCTTTACCTTTTTGATGATTCAAAAATAGTAGAGAGTTTAAATATGATATTATGTCCTAATTAAGGAAAGTTTAAATGTTAAAGAGTTTAAAATTTGAAAATAGTAAAATTTTAATGGACATAATGCATGGGTTAAGGGGGAGTCACATTTTTTTTAATAAAGTTAGGCTGAGTTTTGTTCTTTAATCAACCTTAGGGAAGTTCATAAAGTTGGTTTGTTAAAATATGAAGTTTGTAAATTGATAAAAGTTTAAATTGTTACTAAACTACGATTTATTTAAGGGAAGCTATCAAAAGTTGTTAAATTGAGCATTTTTTAAGAATCATATAAGTGATTTGTAGCATTATAAGGCGTGTTTTATGAAAATTTATCAAGTTTTGGGAAGGTTTTTTGTTCATTAATCCAAGTTATTTGTGAGCCCTTCTTAAACACATTTTCATTTCCTTTTTTTACTAAACACATAAACAAAACAAAAAAACAGTTCAGAAACTTATAAAAGCAACAAACTAATACAATACAGTAACAACAAAAAAAGCATTAAAACAAAAAGAACCCAAAAGCCAATACAAAAATACAAAAACCACAAACAACAACCCAACTAAATATGCCATAAGATTATACATTTTTTAAAAGATATTGAAATATTGAACTAGGTTTTAAAGTGTGGATGTAGGTGTAAAGGTTAATGCCAAACCGCTATAAAATTTGTTTGCACCTTCTTACCCTTACTCTTCTAATTTAAAACTTTACACTATTGCATGTTAGATATATTGCTTATTCAATTAAATTGTTTAGAGGGTTTATGAAATTAGGAATCAATAAGTTAAAATAATTTTAAGGAGCTTAATTCACCCTATATCCCAAATTATTTATGCAATTTTAAACCACTAGAACATTTAAATAACCAAGATAAGTTTTTATACATGAAATGTTTCATTCTACCTTGTTCTTGGTTATTGACTATAGTTTCCTTGTCTCTTCATTTATGCACATTTATCTTATTATCGAAGTTCTTCTCCTAGTTGCATAACTAATAAAATTGGTTCATTTTATCAAACCCTTATATTGAACTTGATCTTTTGCCTATTACTTGATTTCATCTTTATTGAGTTACTAATCTAATCAAAAGTAAATTTATTAATAGAAATATATTTCATAGTTATTAAAAACATTACTTTTATCAATAACATTCTCCTTTTTAATCTAATAGAAATATTATCTTAGTATTGGATGATAGGCTTTCATAAGTGTACGTACTTTCATGCCTAACATTTAATATATCTTAGTCTCTAAGATTAGTATTTAATTTTTATTACTATTAATTAATTTAGAAAATGAAAATTTAAGGTCATTGATATCCTTTTTCAATGCTCCATTCTCATGTAACATTTCATTCATGCTATCATTACTAATAAGTACACTTTTAGATTATATAATGTCATATATATGACATTTAAATTGAAAATTCTCATTCATTCATGTTTTTAAAAGCCTTAAATTCTCTTTATACTTAAGAAGATATTTTATGTCTTTTCTAGCTCATGATCTCTAGGTACCTATCAAACTTATTGCATGGAATTTCAGTATCACATTCATCATCTTTTTAATCATAATAAGAATGAGAACTAGACGATACCTCATCATTATTAGCCATAAAACACATCCTCGTCACTTCATTTTTTATTCCTCATTCTCTAAGCTAGTAGTGTCATCTTTTGTTTCTTAAAGTGTTTTCTTCTTACTTAAATTTTTTTCCCTTCCTTCCTTAAAAATCTTCTTAAATTCGATTATGATGAACCTAGTGCCCTACTTATCACTCTTATTTATGGAGATCTCCTCATTATGACATTTATCATCTTTGGAAACTTTGAAAATCACAACTTATTTTTGTTAGACCCACTTCATCATATTGAAATCATTTATTTAAATCTCAAAGTTAAGAAGTAAGCTAATTTAACCTAATAGCACAGCTCTTAATTCTTTTTCTTCTTATGTGATCATCACCTTTGCCTCCTAAAACTTTAGTAAAGGTGTAGAAAAAGTTTCCAACATTTTAAGATTAATATAAATTTTATCAAGACATTTAATGGCATTAATATTATAAATGTAACTAGCACATATATTAGAAATTAGATGATTTATTTTCATATTAGATAATTCATATTGGTAAACTAGCATACTTCCTTTTACTCTCTTTTACTTAAGAACTGCCTCACATGTGACTTCAAGTTATGTATAATATCATATGAGAGATTACAAATATAAACAAACTACCAAATTTATTTTTATAAAGAAAAAAAAGTGTTGAACCAAGGGTTGATTATACCTTCGTTTTGATGATGAAAAAGTGTTTGGAGTATATTTGATGAATGAAAAATTAAGTTAATAATTAAGTGAAGTTTGTAAGTCATTAAATAATGTTTTAGTTAAAGGTTAAAGAAATGAATAAATTGGTGTTTTGGTAAATTGGATAAATTGATTGTAGTTATCTTGTATAATGTTTTAATGTTTGATTAGCATTGTTTTGTTTGTGTTTAATTGGGTTAAGATTTGATTTGGATTTATTAAGCTGAGATTTAGGCCAGAAGTGTGCTAATCTAGAAGAAGTCAGTCAACCAAATGGATAGATCGATCCGACTGAATGATGATACTAAAGAGGTCGGTTGACTGAAGGTATACCGATCGACCGAATACCAGTGCAGAAGGGAGCATCAGCCGATCGAAGGCAGATTTATCGATCGAACCTTGAGATAAGTCAATGAAATTAACAATTTACAAAGATCGATTAATCGAATGATGCC
>JAOXYD010000002.1:7387853-7399172 GCA_028565735.1 Pinacopodium congolense
ACTTATGCACTATATTTTAATCATCACCTAAAGAATCTCACTTATTAGCTGTTAGACGCATTTTGAGATATTTAAGTAGTACATTATATTTAAGACTTTGGAATCCTAGAAATATATGCTTATAATTAGTTGGTTATTTTGATGCTGACTATATTGGAAGTTTTTTTGATAGAAAAATTACATTTATGCATGTAATTTATTAGGTAATGCATAAGTCTCATGATTTTATAGATAGCAAAATTTTGTTCCATCACCTACGGCAAAAGTTAAGTATGTAGCTGTCAGTAATTATTGTACTCAAGTTTTGTGAATTAGATAACAACTTAGGCATTATGGTTTAGAACTTTATAAAATTCTAATAAGATATGTTAACACAAGTACTATTTGTTTAATAAATAATCCTATTCAACATTCTATGACAAAGAATAAAAAAATTAGGTATCATTTCATTAGAAATCATTTTCAAAATGGTGATATTGAACTTGAGTTTATTGATACTATGCATCAATTAACAACATCTTTACCAAACCTTTGTGTGAAGACCGTTTTGCATGATTAGGAGAGATATAAGTATGATAGATAGCAATTCATTGTGACATGGTTTGATTACTAAATTTTTGTGATTTTAAAGTTTGAACCTTATGTATCTTTGAAATGTGCTTATGTGTTTTTTAATGATTCCAAAAAGATAAAGAAAAGTGTGTGATATTATATGCAATTTAGGTGGAGTATGTCTTTTTCTTATATTGTATAAATTTAAGGGGAGATGAATTTAAAATTGGTTATGGTGATAGGCTTTGAATTCTTGTTTAATTTTGATATATTTAGGCGGAATTTATCAAAAGTATAATAGTGATGTGGTATTTGATTTATTTTGATTTTATAATGTCACAAGGTTTTGTCACATTACTAATGTTATAATTCATTTTTAGTTATTTAAGAGGCTTAATCATGCATATTTGCATTTATAATTTAAAAAATGCATATAGGTACCTAATGGAGAGGAATTATGTGATTAATTTATGTATATATGAAAAATTCTCTTCATATATGAACTTGTTTATTAAGAATATATGAATTATTAAGGTAGGTCAAATTGTATGAATTGAAAATTGGTGAAATATAAGATGGAAGTTTTAGAAACCTTAGATATTTAGTTGAGTTAAGGTTGTTTTGTTGTATTTGGTATGGTTTAGTATGTTAGAACTTATTTAATTGGGTTTATGTTTGATTTGGGTAAATATAGATTGATTTGAGTCGAGACACGTTGATGTTCTCTGACTTGTAAAGGTTAGTGGACCGAATGAAGAAGATTGATCGACCTACAACCGGTCCATTCGAACTTAATCTATCAATCGATTGATAGTTATGAAAACAAAGCATAATTTCATGAACAGTCATATTTTGCAACGATAAAGTAATTTAATGATTATAACGTTGAGTATATGTTGACTAATGACTAAATGATCATGTTTTGGGTATAAATAGGTGTGCTTAGCAAGTATTAATCATTCAGTTATCATTATAAGTATTTGTACAATTATTTTTTTAGTATTTTAAATGTGTTTGTGTGATTTTTGTGAAGTAATGTGAGACTTTTTGTGTTTATTCATTCAAGTGTTGTATGAACCTCTTCTAAATACTAAGCGAGTTTGAGCAAAATAGTTCTAAGAGTTGTTTTTTATGAGATTGTAAGATTATTCTTTAGACTAAGTAAAAAGAAAAAAGAAAAGGTTATCCTTACACCATTAAAAAAAAGCTTGTAATATTAATATTGTATTCTTTGTTGCTTTAGTACAAATATCTCAACAAGCTGTATTGGGAACTAGACGTAAGAATAAGTGGATCGCTTCGAACTACTATAATTTGGTTGTACATATTTTCCCTAATCTTTTAATTTTACACATTTACTTAATATTGCTTGTTTAAATTGAAAGTATTAATTCTGATCTTCATAAAATTTAATAAATTTAAATTGTGCATCTTAGAAAAATTTTTAATTACCTAGTTTACCTCTCTCTTAAGTACCATATAAACCTAACTGAACTTTACCCTATGATATTAATATTATGGGGATGTAATTAGAAACATAAAAAGATAAAAAATTTTCGGGTTGATATCTAGAATGAAAGCTTTATTGCTCCTCTTTTTCTTTTGCTGATAATTGAAGAAGTAAATTTAACACTTCAATTATGGAACAAAATTTAATAAATTGAGAAACTATTATTTCATCCAAAGTAGAGAGCATCACAATTTTCTTCTGTTGTATAGATGTGAGAATTTAGTTTTTATTTTATTTCAAAGTCTTACTGCATGTATTTATTTGTCGTACTGTATAACTAACAGGGAGGGAGGGTAGGGGTAGATATATAGCACTAAACGGGTTCTTGTTGTTGGCCAACTGTTATTTCATTATATAAATTATTTTGAAGAGGTTTTGAGGGTAAAACTGAAGAACTGAAAAGGGAAGGAATGTCCATAGTGTTTGCCTTTCCTAGAGAAGTAAACCCTTAGGACAAGACAAGAAGTTGATCTTTGGTTCTTGTGCTTCACATGAAACATGTCTTCCACCATCTCGTTGCTTTCTCTGATTTGTACGTCTATACAATACGGTCCGTATTGTCAAGAACACTTAGGCACTTGTAAGCTATTTGGTCTTTGTCAAGAACAATTCATTCATTTACCATCAGAAAGTGTAAAGTTCTAACAATATCTAAATTTCGGCCAAGGAAAGTATTTCTAGACTCATTTTCTGATAATCCGTTAAAAATGATACATATATGTAAATTCTTTAATTAGAATAATTTTGTCTTTTCAAAATCTACAACTGCCCACTATATACATACACACACACACATATATATATATAAAGAGATTGCTCTGTTGATATGTTGCTTCTGCTATTATTAAGATTGGTTTAATGTGTCTTGACCCATAATTTTGTAGGTCTCGATAAATTAAGTAATTAGAACAAATTCTTATATACTACTAATACTACCACGTATTATGTTAGTATTGATGGATAGATTTATTCTCTCCTTTTAGACAACGTTCAGATTTACCATAAAACATGCTTTATAATTTGGCTACTTACCACTTTTTCAGAGCCATTAATTAGCTAATTGCATTAGGAGGTGAAAAGGGGAATCATCCCCACAAAAAGACAAAATTGATTATAGACTTTCTTTAATTGTTATATAACAAGTTTTCTCTCAGTCGGTGCTTTGAAAGCTAGAAAACACGATAACTTTTCTTGTAGCTTTGCCCAATCGATGTCTGCTTGTTAGAAATTGGGAGTATCGTGAAATTTGAAACCTACAAATAAATCAAATTGGTTTTAGTAGCTATCAACTAGGCATATTGTCTATATTGTCACTTTGTCGGATGTGGGAGATTTTCGAATTCAATACTTTTAAAACTCATGATTTTATCAGTATACCAATAGAATCGTTTATAAATGTGTGACTGAAAATGCATGCATAAATAAATATTGGACATTCCATGTGCATTCGCATATCACCGTCTTTTGGAATTCTAAGCACACACATAATTCAATTTCCAAATCTTATTGCAACCCTTTTTATTGACTAGAACCGTTTTATTTCTTAGCAACTTGGGGTGCTTTAAGAAACTCTCGAAAAGCCTTAACGTGATTCTTCATTGGATTGTGTTGTAATTAATCTTATCCATGATAACTCTACTAACAACTGCTGACTAAGATATCGCTAACATAGTCTTCATTTTTTTCATGATGATTGGTATTGATTCATATGCACAAACATATATATATATATATATATATGTACACAGACACACACATATATATATGCACACACATAATCCTCATGCATGGTATGGTAATATGTGCATGCAAAGAATATAATATACAGAGGAGGAAGGAGTAATCCCTTGGTCTGGAAAACTTGGTTGCGGGCACCCAAAGGGATGTGATATGAGGAGATAGGGTTAAGTCTTCATCAATCTGAGTTTCTACATGTGAAGCGTACATATCGCTAACTAAGAAGCACCAAATCATCAAGCTGGTTTATATGGAATCCCGTGCATGCACGAAAGTAGCAAAGCTTGCGAGTTTTCATGGTACTATCAGTATTCCTATATCAGAAGTACCTAACCATCTAGGTCATGTTAATTTTAGCACACTCATTGATGCAGTCCCGAAAGTGAAGTCACAAATACCCCCTGTATCATCTCCTTTGTTTTTTGTATTTATACGAGTACATAGACCGTTGGATGAGCTTGCAATCAGGCTGCCTTTTTTTGCCTATTGGTCATTCTTTTGTTTCTGCATTGTTTTATATGATTATTTGCTTTCTTCTCTAGCTACTACGTGGTCAGGAGCTTAATATTGAAAATTTGTTGCCGCCTATTGCAACATGTATAAATGCTTCATTTTACTTTCTTTTAAGGTTGACATCCATAAAACATGCTTCATTAAAATATTAATGTTATTGAAAGAGAAACTACTTTAACATAATTTAATTTTAAATCACTAGACCTAATTAATAGATAAATCTAGGGTTTTACTTATATGTTAATCTCAAATTAAAAATTGATTTGATATAGATAGACTAACTCCATATAGTGAAACATTTACCAAAGGAGAGTGGTCTGAGCCGGGAATAAATTTAAAACCTCATCAAGCAAGGCTTATGGTGGCTTAGGAATCAAAGTATGTCTAGGGATATAATAACGAAGAAAGGCTCGTGGTAACTCATCAATTGGCAGAGATAAAGTTTCCTTAGTGTGGATAGGTTCAAGATGTGAGTTAGCCCTTATGAAGGGAGGTGATATGGATGGTAACACTACTAAGAAGAGTGAGTTTGCTGGATTTCTCAAGTAAAATGATCTCATATCGCAAAGATCATAAGCCATTTCTTAAAATATAAGGAGAAATGATTGGGATATAAACACATATTTTTATATTTTTATTACCATATGATAATTCTAATCATTTTGGCCCTCCTTCCAAAATCAGTTTTGACTTTTGTCTTTAGTACGATTTTAATATTTTTATTACCATATGATAATTCTAATCATTTTGGCTCTCCTTCCAAAAACAGTTTTGACTTTTGTTTTCCTCGTACTAAAGACAAAGGACTGTTAGATGTGTCTTCAAAAATCGGATTCTTCGCTATTATTGTTTTGGTAACTTCGATAATTATTCACTTGAAAATCTACCCATATTCTACACCCGGAACGTGGATTTAACTACAAAGCATGTATGATCTTCTGCATGACCATCGAACTTTAGTCTCCAAACGAAAATTAGAACGATCCGGGCACAGAAGTTCCTGCCTTGGTATGACGAGGGAAACAGTAAATTTCACGTTATTAATTGAATTGTTTGTCAGCGTTTCAAATCGTTAAAGAAATAAATTTCATAAATTAAAACTTAATAAAAGACAAGTGAAATTATGATAAGATTATAATTCAATATAGATGTTATGATTTAAATTGAATCTCTTCCAACAACGTTCGTTTTGATGAATAACCACCCCTTATATAGCAAAGCATCTTCTTGTAATGTAATTATTGAAAGAAGTAAAGTAAAACTCACCAATATTTAAAAAAATACATAAGATATTCTCTTCATAATTTTTAAACTTTTCTATATTTTTTTAATTTTAAAAATTTTTTCTCGGTCTTTATGATTATACCACTATAGTATTTTATTGAATTTTATTTTATTAATTTTCAATTTCAGTTGCAATATTTTATGAAATTTCTTTTTTAAGATTAAACTTATTATATGTATATATTTAAGCCTTAGTCTTATAAAATAAGATATGTCAATTCAAACTTTTCCATAGTATCAAAACAGGTGAATTAGGGTACTTTCTTCTTATCATGACTAAGGAAATTAGCAAACATCTCACATATTTTTAAGGTGTGATATTGCTAGGGTTAATCTTCACCCATTAAAAAAGATTGGTTAAGATTTTTCTTCATTAATTTGAAGAAGATTATAAAGTTACTCTTGATCTATTAAAGAAGATTCGTTTGGGTTACTCTTCACCTATTTGAAATATATATATATATATATATAATTACTCTTCCCTAATTTGAAGAATATTGTAAGGTTACTGTTCTCCCATTAAAGAAAATTAATTAAAATTAATCTTTACCCAACAAAAAAAAAATCGTCATTCAACATATTGTTTCTCATGATCAACTTAGTGATCTTTTCAGCAAGGCATTGGGCAAACAATAATTTTATTTATGATTTGATAAGTTGGACATTCAAAAGCTTCACACTCTAAGTTGAGAGAGGTGTATTAAAAGTCAAATTTTAAGCAAAATGGAACCAACTTAAAAAAAAATACATGAGATATTCTCTCCATAATTCTTCAAATCCTATCCATAATTATTTGAATTCTCAAGATATTTTTCTATAATCTTTGTAATTTTACCATTATAGTATTTTATTGAAC
Source organism: Pinacopodium congolense (assembly GCA_028565735.1). Classification (NCBI taxonomy): domain Eukaryota; kingdom Viridiplantae; phylum Streptophyta; class Magnoliopsida; order Malpighiales; family Erythroxylaceae; genus Pinacopodium; species Pinacopodium congolense. The sequence goes on from JAOXYD010000002.1 coordinate 7,394,306, forward strand.
TTGCTTTTCATTTGTAATAATTTATTAGATATTTTCTATATTAGTCTTGTAAAATAAGATGTGAGGGTTCAAACCTTCATAAAAATTTATCTACTTTTGAGAGGGAAAAAATGGTACTTTTAGTTAACTTCAACAAAACCAAGTTGGAGAAGGCTATGGACCAATTTATCTATGTTCAATATAGGTCTTGTTTGTTTTGGTTTATGATTTTTGTTTCTTTTTTTAAAATATAGAAAATATCATGAAAATCAATGAAAAATACAAATACGATATGAAAATCGATAAAAATAACACAAAATCAATAAAAATATATAAAAATAAAAATAAAAAACTGATCTAGATCCTAGATGGAGGAAAAGGAAAGATGCTCCTCTTCCTTCAAAACGAAAAACATGTCCACCAGAATATCAGTAATACTGCATAAGAGATCCCTGAGTTTGATATAAACATGACTTCGATCAATTTGTTGAGTCATCTATTCCAGTAGCTTTCACGGATATGAATTTTCGTCTCATGAAATAGATTGGTCTTTTAAAGTTCACATATTGTTTGCGCCCACTGTTTTCCTTTTAACTAGCTAGTTCACACCTACTAGCTTACCATCTACAGCTACATCTACATCTACATGTATCAATAGTTGGCAGGTTGAGTATACTTGGCTAAAAGATTTTGGACAAATAGCTTGTTCATTGGGCATTTACCATCTCCTATTATTCAGGATTTGTAACCTTAAATCATGGTATCGTTAAAATTAACGTGTAATTGTGGACCAAGTTTATGCAACGGTCAGCGTCCAGCTCTTGGCTAGATGTATAATGTGTACTTTGATTTTGGACCGCACGATCAAAATCAGCACAAGCAATCAACCAAACGGTGCCCGTCGATCATTAAAGATTGTCTGAGTCACTGTCTGAAAGGAACAACATGATATATATGATGGCCCGTGTCAGGAAAAGATGTCCACATCTCGATCAAAAGTTGCACAAATTCTGCCACTCTAAGGGCTATCCTCAAAACTTTTCCAAATTTCCTCGGAAAATGTGAAATTAGTGCTGAGTAGTGCTAATTAGACTATGTTCACATATAATAAAACTAATGCGTAGAGTTGAAAGTACCGAACCATTTGTATTAAGTAGCTTATTCTTAAAACGAGCTAGCCTAGATCTTCTATTGGAGAGGAATAGTAAGAGAAGTAAAATGGATTCGAATTTCTTGAATTTCTCAAGATTTCATATTACAAGTACAGATTTATTTTATGTTAGAATTTATTATCAATTATTTAAATTAAATTCGTTACTTGGTTTAAATATATGTATTAACTGAATTAATTATTCAAATACTAATTAAAGGGTTATTACATATGTTAGAAAAATTGTTAGAACACATCTAAAAATCATAACTATAAGTTCACGTTATAATAAATAGTTATAAAATTTCGTTTAAAATTATAATAAAAAGATGTCATAGAAAAATGACATTAAAGAATATGTAAACTATTAGTGATCCATTACAAAATATGGAAATTTGGAGGAGTTCATATAAAAGATATCATATGAAATAATTTTTTATATTATGTGAAATTAAAGGTCACTTACAAACACAAATTTGTATTCTTAAGAAGTTTATGGAATGCCGGACCACCACCATACTCATGGTGTCTCAACATAAACACGGATACAGCCAGACAAGGTCAGAAAGGCAAGGGGACCATTGACTATAGTTTCATGCACGTAATTATAGAATCGAGGATAGAGGAACTCCAAAATAAAAACAAAAAACAAGTACAACAGCTACTTGCTATATAGATCATTGGAACGGGCTATATAGCTTGCGATGTAGAAATTTGGAAAGGGAAAGAATTGTGTGGTGATATTTCGCATTCTTTTTGTTGTTACAATATCGATCAAAGACTTTGGCAATCTATCCGTTATGGGTGGGGTTGCATGGACTGAAGAAGAAGATCACTTGCTCAAGAAATGCATAGAGCAATATGGAGAAGGGAAGTGGCATCGGATACCATTATTGGCGGGTAATCCTCATCGGAACTCTCCTAGTTTGCTTCCTCTCTGTAATCACTCTCGTCGGTATTAACTTTAGGCTTCTCTTTGTGGATATACCCATGAATGGAAACCAAGGCTTTTATCTTTGATTTTCAATGAATGATGTATTATCTGTGTTTTATTGATGTTATCAAATTCATAGAGAGTAGCCTTGGCTGAATTTAACCCATAAACTTTGCATTTGAGATGACTATATCCGAGTATCAAATTTATCTCCTGTATTTCCCATCAGATATATGTGCGTGTGTTTACTTGTATATATTGTGATATGAAACACGACCTTTTCTCTCTTCTTTTCAATCATCTGATGGTTACATCCATCTGGGTGAGATCTGTTTGCTTCTCTTTTTCTCTCTTGAACTACTGAACGTTATAGAAGTGTCAATGTTGATAACAAATTCTATAGAGTCAAATAATCCACTAAACCCTATTCTTGATTTTTGGATTATATATATATATATAGGTCTAAATAGGTGCCGGAAAAGCTGCAGGCTGAGGTGGCTAAACTATCTCCGACCAAACATCAAGAGAGGGAGCTTTGAAAAGGAAGAAATCGATCTCATAATCAAGCTTCACAAGCTCTTGGGGAACAGGCAAGTTTAATGGGTGGTCCTTTATTGCATTAAAGTTACCTTATCCCTGAGTACTTCCACTTAGAAAAGGGCTATGTTTTATATTCCTGAGATGGAAAGTTAACTCTGCCATGCTCAGCCATTTGTCTCGTACGAAGCTTAATCATTACCAGAGTGATATATATCCACATGCATATATGTATGCAATAATAACCCTAGATAGAAATCACCAGGCATTGACTTCTATTCTTGATTTTTTGTTTCTCTTCATCTTTGATTTTTTTTCTTTTTGGGTAATGAGGAACCTCGATATAAATCCAAGGTCAAGTTGATTCCATGTGACTGAACATGGCGCTACTCAATATATTGTGCACCCTTGCCCTACATGTGCATGGTCGACTCAGACTTAAATCTTTCTGTCCATGTTATAGGTGCAGAATTTATGGCACTCAGGCTTTTGGATCCTATTTGTTACTAGCAGTTCTAATTGTGAAATCCGCAGTCTCTCTTTAAGGGATTCTAAACTGAAGTGGTTGACTGGTTTTAAGACTTAAAGAGCGTAGAAACTTGACAATGAAATAATTAATTCTCTAATTGCATGCATAAGATCATACTTAGACCAATGTTATAGGTCAGTTCCTTATGATATTTCGATTTCTAGGTGGTCACTGATAGCTGGAAGACTCCCAGGAAGAACAGCTAATGATGTGAAGAACTACTGGAACTGTCACTTAAGCAAAAGATTAAGTGCTCAAGAAGCTGAAGAGAAGCAAATGAACAGAAGCAACATGGAGGTTATAAGGTCGGAGCCAGGAATCTTTGCGACAGCCCCGATGAGGCCAGGAAGTTCGGAGGGGCCAAGTTATCAGCTACCACAAGAAGAGAGCGCGATATCGACACCAGAAGTATTACAGCATGTTGTTGAAGATGCAAAAGAACACCAAGTAGTTCTTCAAAATGAAGACTTCAACTATCTAGGGCTAGATCAGGAACATGGTTTTGTTGGTGACTTGGGCATGGAGTTTCAATTTGAAGAAGTGAAGTTTGCAGTTGACGATGAGAGCAGCATCAGCAAATGGGATTGGGATGACTTGATCATGGACATGGATCTCTGGAATGAGTCACTGTAGAAAGTGTGTTTTCATTGCTTTGGTGAGTCAACAAATAAGAGGCAATGAGCGTGATGAAATTGAAAGAGAACTACATCTTCATGTACCAAAAACTAAGTTGGCTCAAAATTATAACTAGTCATCTTATTATTGTTATTATTATCTGTTTCTAAAAATCAGAGTAGGGATTACGAGTTATAATACAATTATATAATTATAAAAATCACGAATAATGCAAGTGTAATCATTAAAAAGTACAGAAACAATTGCCATAAATTACGATAAATTGTAATAAACTCATTCTTATTGAGTTAATAAAATCATCATATTTTTTAAAGATAAAAAATATATATCAATGAATATTTAGATTATATGCTGGTGACAATAAAATTGATGTATAAAGGCAATTATATGCATAACTATGTGAGGTTAAGTCGATTAGTTAATCGTTTTGCTTCAAGAACAATGAAGGTAATCAAAATAATGGGTAGCTACAGAACGGCAAGTTTAAACACTTATCAACTTCTAAATGTCATTCTGAGTTGAATCTATACGATCCTCAAGTTGTGGGATTATGAAAAACGGAATCTGAGGTTGCCTTACTCTTTTGTTTTCTGGACTTACTCTCCTACCTCGAAACTCTTCAGCATCACCTGATAAATGGAGACTATGCTAGTTCGTTTTCAACTTCACATCTGTGACTTATTGTTTCAAACATTACTTAAGTAATATGTCTGGCTGACGAGCCTGACATAAATAAAGAAGTCATACAAAATTGGAACGTACGTACTTCACAGTTTCGAGGAAGTGGGCGCCTTGGAATTTGAACTCCTGAGGAGTTAGAAACAGCTGGAGAAAAGCCAAGGAATGTGTTTAGCAGAAAATTGCAGGAAAAAAATATGATCCACAACTCAATCATACGATACAATACATGCATGTGGTGGACAGAGTCATGGATCAGTCTCTTTTATTGATCACCACCTCTAATGGTCCTAACGATACCTAGTTCTGCTGCAAGCTGCAAGAGGCAAGATACCGCTGGATCTTTTGTTCCATCGATCGTTGACTTATACCCAATCGCTGAAACCCCATGTTCTTTGGTGCTTTCATTACCATCACCAAGACT
>JAOXYD010000002.1:7413868-7432366 GCA_028565735.1 Pinacopodium congolense
TAATACTAATAGTAATGTTGTTATATGATTTTTAACTTTATTGCTTTCTTTATTTATTCTTATCACTTGATTCTTTAATAAAGATCTTAAAAACACAATAACATACTAAATATGGAAACAAATACTAAAAGAAATGCAAGAAATAACATAGGAAAAGTAGAAATATAAATTACTTTAAAATAAAAGTTAGTTGATAGTAGAAGTTGGATCAGTAGTCAGTTAAGCATATGCGACAAGGTCGACCATTAGGTAAAGAAATTAGCATAAAAATAAAATAAATAGCTCAAGGTGGTATAATCAGTCTAATGAGCTTAGATATTAAATTTTAAGATAATAAAATACTAAAATTGAAGGAGAAAGGAAAGATTACTCACTTTAATTCATCAAATGACTTTAGTATAACAAAGGAGATTTAAGGAAATGCTTTGTGAAGGAAAATAACACTTTAGTTTCAAAACATTAAATACTCAAAGAGGAATCTTTCATATGGATTTAAGGAAGGTTAAGGACATGGGATATGGATTTAAAGGAGTTCAAGGCTATGAGTTATAAGCTTTAGAACAAGGGACTTTATGTGGAAGAAGGAAAAGAGTGATGGTAAAAGAAAGGTTTAAGGTTTTAGGCTATATGGCTATCAAAGCATTAAATAACTTAAGTGGGACATTTAGGTTGGTTTTAGGAGAAGTTTAGGATGTGGTTTATAGCTTTGGGATGAAACAAGGCATGGGTTATACACTTAGGACATAGATCTTTAGGTTTAGGAAGGTTAAGGGTGATAGTGGCGAAAAGCTTTAAAGTTTAGGATTATATGGCTTTAGTATCATTTTACCCTTACAGGGAGAAGGTTAATGGAGTTTATGGAGACCTGGATAAGGAAGAAGGAAGGTTGTTTTAGAGGATTTGAGGCTAGAAAGAAAGATTGGAGGGGATGTAAAAGAATTGGAAAAAGATAGATAAAGGAGGAGGAGGCTTTAGGTATTTATAAGAAGAGAAGTTGGTATTTTTGTAATTTTGAAAGGATGGCTTTATGTTTGGTCAAAGTTTTTGCTCTATAATAGAGTCTTCTTCACATGTGTATGAAGCTTCAAGTCTTTATGATGTAGAGTGAGCGTCTTTCTCTTTTCTTTTTTTTTTCTCTTTTCTTTTTTTATTGGGCTTACAAATACCACATTAGGCTTACAGTAGTGATAAATACATAATTATGAATATTTACCCATAGCATGGGCCTTCAAATGTCTATTTACCCAATTAGGTCCTTCATATATCTATTAATGGATCAATTCTAAAACAGTTATTTTCGTTGTCTTGAGCCAATTGGACCTCTTCTTCATTTAATTTAAAGGTTGAGTTAAATCTCTACTTTAACAATTAATGTATTACTGTGAAATATTCATCCTTTATTTTTTCAGTGACTAACAGTGAATTTGCTTTGGATTTTTGCTACAAAAAGATTGCTTGTTTTGGTTTGACGATCCATAGTAGAGGAGAATAATTTTTTCGGAACCACTCGTCAACTAAGATGGCAGAGGCCATATGTGATTTTATGAATTTATCCTACAACATAATGTTAAACTTTCTGATAAGCATTGGGACCTTTATTTTTTTTTGTCTTCTTTATATTCATATCTCCATGTATGTATCCATTGAATAAAGAACTTTGAAGCAAATAGTGAAGGCATTGTAAACAATTCTAACTAATCCATCAATTGATATTCTTTTACAAAAATTTTAAATCATTTTTATATTATTAATGGAAATATTTTTAAGCCAGTTCTATAACACTTCCACCAGCTAGCAAACTAGAAAGGAAAATTGTGTTTTACATCGATGGAGAGGAAAAATAGCCATGAATGGCAGCTAATATTGCTTTTTAGGATAAAAGTATTAAACCAAGCTTGCTGATCATTGTAATAGTTATATGACTATGCTTTAGGCTTGTGGTAACCTAGGTAAACTAGGTCTTAAAATTTTTATCTTTCCAAAGTTCTTGTCCTTAATCTATGAGGTAGATGATCTTTAGGATTCGACACATTAAGTAGGCTCGAGTTATGTCCTTTCATGTATAGTGATGCTTTATTATGACAGAACTTATTTCTTCAAGAATTTTTATATAGTATGCTTGAGGTTTTAACAAATTAAATGGTTTGTAATGCCAATTTTTAAGGAAAATTTTTTGAACAAATTATTCAAGATTAGCATAATAAAATCCATTTTAAATGGTTAAAAGATATTAAAAAAAAATTATTTTTCAAAATAGGAACTTTGATAAGATGCTTTAGAAAAATTTGAAATGCGGAAACCTTATGGCAGCTTTTCAATTTCCTGTTGCTTTGGAAAACTTTGCAATATTTCTTTACCTTTTAGAAGAACAATTTTTTTTTCAAATACCATTGCGGAAGAAACATTTTTTCTTTGGGAAAAACATTTAGGTTCATGTAAAATGATCTTCTTTTAGGCTACCTTAGAAATCATCTTAGACAAAACTTTTTTTTCTTTTGGATCTTTAAAAGATTCTCAAATTTCCATTTTTAGCTCTAGCTTTATGGTTAACTCTTGCAACTAATCTTCCAAACTTATCTTTTATGATGCAAATGATTGGATATCCAGGCTCTTTGGTGGTCCCAAAGGAAATGGAAGGTTTCCTTTACGGATTTCTTTCCATGGATTTACGGTTTGGTTACATAATGGGGGTTTTTACATTGGATCTATAGGCTTTGTCGGTAGGGATGAAGATGAGGCTTTAGGTATCAGAATCATTGTCAAGAATGCAAAATGCTTTTGATAAAAAATTAAGAATAGAGTTTGACTCACCTTTATAAATTCAATGTTAAAATCAAATACATTTAAAATAGTTTTCCATTTAGAAAAATTTTGTTTTAAGATTATATTTTGAACATCCTTTTGTAAAACTACTTTAGTAAACTTATAATTAATGTGAAGTGAAAACCTTTTGTTTAAGAGATCACTTTGAAACTTTGTGATACATAGCTCTATAAAAAGAACCTCTTTTTTAATTATTGAATAAGTGCTTTGAATAGGATTCTAATGTCCAAATGTATATTGAATTATTTGTTCCTTATTGTCAATAAGTTATTTTAAAGTTCCTTTATATCCAATCTCAAATGCATCTATTTTAACAATTTTGAACATATCAAATTAGGTAAATGAAATATTTGAATATTGCTTACCTAAGCCTTTATATGCTTTACCAAACTGGTATATTCTCCTATCTAAGGAACGAGATTTTTTTTTTTCAGATTTTTATGTAAAGGTTTGAATAATCTATACAAATTTGGATAAAATCCATAACATAATTTAGGTTTTCTAAGAACTTTTGTAATTGCCTTTTGTCTAATATCTTATCAGAAAATTTACTAAAAATTTGAGTTATTTTTCCTCTCTCTATATAATGTGCTAACAATCTTATCTTTGTTTAAAATAGACTTAGTTTTGATTTTGACATGGCTAATCAGTTTTTCTTTATGACAAAGATAAAGGTTCTAAGATGTTTGAAATTTTGCTCTACTGAGGAGGATAATATCAAGACATCATCTATATCAATTATACAGAATTTAGAATAATCATTAAAGATATCATTTATAATTTTTTGAAATTTTTAAGGAGCATTCTTTAACACAAACAACATCACATTCCACTTATATTGTTTAAAAGTAACAGTAAAACAGTTTTATACCTACCTTTAAGATATATTTGGACTTGTCAAAATCTAGATTTCATGTCAAACTTTAAGAAAATATGAGCCCTACGGAGTCTTTGAATCAGATCTCTCTTATTTGGAATAATGCACCTAATCTATCTCAAAACTTTGTTTAAAGGTTTGTAATTAATCACTAACCTTGGGACTCCTCTCTCTTTCTTTAAATTCTTGTTAACATAAAAAGCTAAACAACTCCAAGGAATCTTGATGGAGAAATGAATTTCTTAGCTAACAAATCATATATTTCTTTCTTACAGTAACCTTCTAATTCTTTATTCATTTGAATTGGTCAAGCTCTAGTTGAAATATTCTATTAATTGAAATCATTTTTATAAGGTAAATATATTATTTGTTGTTTTCTGTTCCAAAAGCATTAGGCAACTTAGCACATTTTTTGGACTCTATTCGTCTTTGAATTTTTAGGATTTGACCTTTAATCTTCTCATTTAGTAATTTTATTTCAATATTTTCACATTGAGTTTCTTTCTTCAAAGAACTTAACTGCTTTTCTTTAGCATGAGACATATTATTCAAATGACTTCATATATCAAATAATCTGTAATAAGATTAATGTTTCTAGTGTTTGACTTTTCTATAAAAGCAAAACATAATCTTTTATCATTGATTTTTTATGAAATATTTTCGTGATTTATCACATGGGGAGTTATAAGCTTTATGAAAGGTGTTCCTAATATTACTGTATAATGTATGCTTTCAACTATAATAAAGGAAGTTTTTATGACAAAACCTTTTTCATAGATATAGGCTTTTACTTTATGATTTGTCTTTAACTGTGAGTTATTAGCATCTTTTAATATTTCTAGATTTTTTTAAAACAACTTAGTTAGAATCATTCTTTTTTAATACAATTTAAATCTACTCCTATTCTAAATAAAGCTATATTATCTAAAATGAAACCTTCATTTATTTTTAACATGACTTTAATTAAATATTTTGAGAAGCTATTTGATTTAACATGGATAAAAATTATTCATGCATCTTTTCATATTCTATTTCTTCCTTTTCTTTTGTTATCTTTGAATCTTAAATCTTTTAAAAGGTGTTTTATTTTATCATCTTCTTCTTTTCTCTTTTTCTTTAATATTTTTGCTTGTTTTATCAAATTTATTTCTTTGTGTAAACTACTCAATATGACTGGTGCTTTTTTCAGTTGATCTAAAGTATTTGTGGGGTTTAAGGGAGGTTGTTCTTTGTGATTCTCAAGTATCTGTTGTAACATTAATGTTTTTATCCTTTTCACTTTCACTTGTTACTTCTTCAACTACTATCCTTGGATTCTCTAAAGTCATTTCTATATTGTAACACATAATATTCTGTATACCTTTATGAACGATTCCTTCATTTTTAACTTTAACCTTTAAAGATGATCATATTACTGTTACTGGTTTGTATGGTAGTAACATCGGGGGAGTTCGTTTTACTCCTCTATTCCATTAAGAAAAATAAGATGCACTAAAAGCAGGTCTTTAAGAAACCAACTTGAAAGTAGGAAACTATCCTTAGGATTCTCTTTCCTTATAGGCCAGCTAAGAGAAAAATCGTTTTCTTTCTAAATAGATTCATGAGTTTCAACTCTTCCTTTTCATAGAAAAGTGGGTTCTCATAATTTATGATTTCTCCTATAGTAGTTTCTCACTTCTTTGCCTTACTTTGAGTATTGAGTTTTTTAATGATTCTTTTAATAGGATAAGTGTAATCTTATTTAAGGGAAAGTGTATGTTTCTCTCTTCACAATAAGACTCAAATCAGGTAAAGAAAAATATATGAACTTTATAGAAATTAATCCACCTATAATACTTTCCTTGGATTTCCATCTTTTGTTTTGAGAAGGTTTTAAAAACCAATTTCTTTTTCTCTTATTTTTTAATGAATAAAAATCTTTACATAAATAATTTTTATTAATTTCAAACTCTCTTTCTTGGACATATAATTTATTATTTAAATTTTTAGTAACTAAGGAATCGCTTAGGGAAACTAGAGAAATTTGAACATCTTTATCTTATTGGAACCTATATACAGTCTTTGGGATGTTTTTGCTATAATCTATACTTTGAAAGCTAAAGCTTAGACTATCGGACGTGTTATATCTCTTTAGGATCTCTGTTACAGAGGGAATTTTAGAGACTCTACCTAGATTTATGGTTGAGAATGAGGTGTATCATCCATCTTCTGATTCGTATACTTTCTATTAAAGGACAATTTTACTTTAACATCGTGGAATTGTTTTACCTCTAAGATTTGGGTGTTTGAACTCAAAGGATTAAGAGAAATAGATTCCACTGCACCTTTAAGAATCCACTCATTGGATAAATTTATGTCTTTCTACTTTATGTTTTTAGGGTCGAATATATTAGATTTTAACAGGTAAATAGATTGTTTCTCCCTTTTAACTCTTTGGGGTTAAGGATTTACTAGAAAAGGTGGTGACCATAACTTTGTAGTGAGTTTTGTAAATAATAGCTATAGAGATTGACCTGACACTCATTTTGCAATTGTGTATCTTTATTTGCAATACCAATGAATTGAGGAAGTTTTTATCATTAAGGAAATGGTCATGCTGAGGGTAACTTTCTTTGGTGATTAGACCTTTATACAAGTTAAACTCTATGACACTCAAAAAGAAATCTTGAAAGTCATAAAGTCTAGCGTCTCTCAAACATATTAATATAGACGTGTTCAAGTTTTTTTTTGTGAGGAGCTCTATGTCTATTTGAACTAATCTTATGATATAGTTATAAGCTTTTTCTTTATGTTTCTTTATATTTTACGAGGATAATAGGTGGATTATTTCAAAAGGCTTAGATATAAGGATATCCCTTATTCTGTCTTTATGGTATAATTAGACTTTTGAAATAATTTAAACTTTGATTGTTGGTAAACTTGATAATTTTTAGCTTTAGAATTCTCCCAATTGTTGATAGATCATTCAAAGTTCTCTATAGTTATCTTCTCATTATTAACGATCCTATTGATGTCAACACTCGAACCATAATTATGTGTTAGATACTGACTTGGATCTCGTAAAAAAAAATCTATCTCTTAAGGTATTTTCATCTCACCCTGGTTATGAATGAGCTAAACCAATAGAATTATAACCTGTCTTGGATCTCATTGCCGAGACCACTCACCCTTAATAGGCTAAATCAACTAGGTACCTTAATAAATAAATAACTACACTGAATCCTTACTCTCTTTAGGAAACTTCTTAAACTTTAATTATGTAAGTAGGCCTCGGGACTAATGTGGGATTCTCAAGTGTCTTTTCAATTTTTGTCAATTGTTTTCTTAGACTGTGCAGATAAGTATTAGAGTAATTATTTTAACACATAATATTCCTTATATCTTTAAGAGCAACTTCTTTATTTTCAACTTTAACCTAACATTATGATAGTTATGCATTTGTAGGAGACCTTTATCTAACATAATGGTGAGTGCTTAGACTATATATCTCCTCCTATCGTGGGTTCCTTTTTTTTTTTTCCCTACTATATCTTATATGGATGTAATTGTAGACTTTTTCTTTATATTTTTAATATTTTTTAAGAATGATAGGTGGAAGGTTTCAAAAGACTTGGATATAGGGATGCCCCTTTTTATAATATATTATAATATAAATGACAATATAATTTGTAGTTTATATCTTGATATCATATTATATAATATTAAAACATAATTATAATATATAATATTATATTATAATGTTCATGTATAATATCTTTATAATGTTGAAATTATTTTAAGAATAACAGAGAGTGTTTGGATAATGAGTTTATTTCAATCTTATAAAAAAAGATTTAGTAAGAGTAACTTTAGAAGATAAAAGTGTACATTTTAAGTTTATGGAATTAATTTGAAAATGTTAACTATTTTTATAGAATTTGAATTAGTTATGTTGAATTTCATTAAATCTAAATAATAGAATTGAAATGAACAATTTTTGTATTTCGAATATAAAAAATTGTAATTGAAAATAAATTTCACAAAATTTTATAGAATTCATTTATTCTTAATAGAGTCTAAATGTTAAAAAAAAGAAGAAGAAGAAGAAGCAAAAGATGCAATTTGATAGATGTGCAACTTCCTTACGGAACGTATGTGAATATTTCAAGCAATAAATTTGGCATATGAAATTTTGTGATCTGTATATCTTGTCATGCATTTGACGTTTTTAATCTTGGTTTTAAAAAAATCATTTCAGATAAATTTAATTGATTGGTTTCAAAGTTAAACACAATCAAACTTAACATAAATTGAGTTAGGAAAACACCGGATTTTAGAGACTCTAAATATGTACAAATTATTATAATTATAAAAAAATTTCTCTTACAATAAAAATTATACTAAATCAAGTTAACTTCAAACTTTGATCTCAAGTTTAAGCTTTACTTTATTCCAAAATTGAATTTGGAGTTTAAAAGCTCGATCCTGACCCTTAGTCATTCCTACTAATGCTAAGAGTAATTTTATCTACTGTCTAAAATTTGAAAAATAAGTCATCAGAAAGGGCTCATAGTGAAGGATAATTTGCAAGCATTGTTTGCTTTAGTGGTCTTGGTCTACGAATTGGCTAGAAGCCACCTTTCACTGAAAAATCAAGCGCAGCAGCGCATTTAATATTTTTTCGGTTGGTTATACTTTCATTTTTGTTTTTTATTTTTTATTTTTTAAAGTATAAAAATAATTTAAAAATTAAAAAAGATAATATATTAATATAATATAACAATTTTTAAAATAATATAAAAATTAATAAAATTAATACAAAAATTAATATACATACACATAAATAAAAATTAAAAATAATTACAAAAAATAATTACAAACGGGCTTTTAACAACACATCTTGTGTTGAAAAATTCTTCCAAGCCCCGTAATTACTCTGTTATTTGATGTAAATTCTGGTCGGTTTATGGGAAATGATTATTTGTAAAACCATTATTTGACTATTGAGATACTTGGGTTTATCGCAGACCTATTTGTTTTTTACTCCAGTTTAATGACTTTCAAGCATTAATGGCACCGGAAGAAAAATAAAAATAAAAATCCCCAAACCGGTTATCTTCACTTTGGCCGGCGACAGGACCGGAGTTTAGACTTCCAGACACTTGGATTAACAAACATACTACAAGAAGAGATGAGTTTCCTCCTCCCAAACCTAATGAAGTGGCACAGAAATGAAAGCATCACAGATGCGTAGCACAAGAACATCTTACCCTTTTTCGCTCGCAGCACTCTACTTTCAGCAATGAAACCCATTCTCATGACCTCCAATTCCTTTCGTGCTTTCAGTTCCTTCACTCCAAGAACCAATCCAGTTCCGTTTCCAGCCAGACCCATAAACCAAAGAGGAAATCTTTCCTTCTCTTTAGTCCTCCAATCGTGGAGACCCACAAGTTTTTACCCAATTTGTTTTTCAACGCCCTCGAGAGCGTCAACTCCTCTCAATGAAATATCATCAGGTTCCAACCTTGAATCTTCGAGTGAAGGACTTGGTGAAGAGGAACTGGGAAGGAATTTTAGTGTGCAAGTGGGGGGTTCAGTCGTTCCCTCTTATATTCAGTCGTGGAAAAAGCTCAGTTCGACCGATCAAGCTTTCCTTCTTTTGTCTTTGGCTGCGTGCACGGTAGATGCTCTATTCCTGTCTTTGAGTTTCTTTTTGTTTTAGGATTTTAGAAGCTTTATAGCTTTAGCTGGATTGATGAGCTATGTCGCTGGTAAAGCGGGTTGGGGGAGGGGTGGGGTTATCGCAATTCAAATGGCATAACAGTTATGGGTTATGGCGATGATTCAAGTGAAGTTGCTTTGTAGCTTATGTGATGATTCTATGGTTTTCAATTCTTTAATGGGTATAATCTGCTTTACATTAATTTATTCCAAATATGCTAGATTGTGTATCAAGTTCAGTTAATTGAGTATGCTTCTGTTTAGTAGCCTGGAAATTTTGATGAATTGTGTACTATTGCTTGTTCTCAGAGTTTTGCTTTTGTCACACATAAGCCTTCTGGTTTGTAAGCACTTGGGGTTTGTGCTTGGAATGTTTGTATTGGTTCTACTAAGTTTTGGACATCGCTTCATTGGTCTTTCCTGTTTAGGAGCTAAATGTATTTGAATACGTTAGTTATTTTTATTAGCTTGTTTGAGTGCTTTGCATGTGTAGGGATTTGTTTATGAATTGTGATTTCAGTTGATTCAATACTAAGCAACCATAGTTTGAGGTTAAACCAACAACTTTGTTTCAATGCGTTGGTCTTACTGAACATCTTGGAACATGTTTCATTGTTTGTTCATTCCTTCCCCTGCCTGCAGGCTTCTGTTACATTTACTAGCCTTGTTGTTGCTGCTGTCCCTACACTCTATGTAAGTTTTCTAACATAACAAATCTGTAAATTTTCTAACAGTACATGAGTTAATCTTCTTCATCTTTAACTGCAAGTTACCTGCCTGTTCTGAGAGCAGCTTCTTTCTTCTTTTGTTTTTGTGGCTGAATTTGATATAATTGATGAACCTAATTTAAGTTTCTCTAAAATATATATTGCACAAATAAGCTATCTGTTTACAACCAGAAAGGAGCTATCGATTTCATCTTTGCAATTTAATAACAAGAATTACTTTCCCTTTCACATATTGGTTTCCTTTATGGTGCTACCTTTTTCGGTAGGCGATGGGGAGAGCTGCAACATCTCTTTCAAAGCTTGCAGATACAGCTCGTGAGGAACTCCCCAGTACAATGGCTGCAATTAGGCTTTCAGGCATGGAGATCAGCGATCTCACGCTGGAGTTGAGTGACTTGAGGTGAAATATTTATCCTTTTTACTACTGCACAAAACATTTAGTTCTTGTATGAAGAAGATTAGTGCTAATCTAGTAAAACAGCACCCTTTTAAACAGAGATTGTTTCATTTTCCGGGTAGTCGAAATAAAAAGAAAGGTGATAGGTATTATTTCTTTATCAAGCTAGTTCTTACAGCTGTTCTGTCCAATTATTTCACATGAATTACATGATTTGTTATGAGAATGCTGTAACGCTTGCATCTTTTTTCATTGACCTATTTGATAATAGAAAGCACACTCAGCATTTCATTATAATTTATTTGCTTATATCCTACTGAAGATTGTAAAATTTTGTGTAAATTGACACAGCCATGAGGTAGCTGAGGGAGTTAAAAAATCAAATAAAACTGTTCAAGCAGCAGAAGCAGGAATTCAGCAGATGGGTGCCCTTGCTCACCAGCATACGATTTGTTAGTTATTCTATCCCACTATAATGGCACATATTGCTCATCTTCTATTGTTTACCAATACTCAACTGACAAATCCATGTGTATTGTGTTTAATCTAGCAATGATTCAAGAGAGAGCCTCCTTGCCTATCATCTCTTGGAAACCTGTTGTTGCTGGGGCTGCGAAGAAGACTACTTCTGCTGTTGGCCAAGCAACCAAGAGTTTCATGAATATTATATCCCGAGGGTTCAGCTCAGAAAGTGAGGATGATAATGCTATTGATAGGGTGGAAAGATGAAGTTCAGTTGCTTGTAAGTTTTTGTTCTGTACATAATTACAGCAAAGTGCATAAACGATGGATATGAAAATTGCCCATTTTCCTTAATTGATTTATATCTTCAAATGTCCCTTCTTGGGTCTTTCTATTCCTCTTCTTTTTGATCATTTTTTCCACTACAAATGTATTTTCTGTAGGACTTAGATACTGTTTCCCTGCATCTTATTCTTTTCGTCGTGGATAGCTTATGATGATTAATGCACATTGCTCTTCTCTTATCAGTGAGTTCCATATGAATGTTGCAACTGGGATCGTTTGATCTATATGAGACCTTTCAGTATCCATAAATGCTGTAGCGTGTCAAGGAAAAGTGAATGATGTTTTACTAATAAATCAAGAATTTTACGGGGAGCTTATGGAACGTGGAGCTTTGATGTGTGTAGCTTATTTGCCTAGAGTCTCATGCGGTGGAATTGAAAATTGAGCAGAGAAAGAACTAGGAGAGGATAAGTTAGATCTTTGGAATAATAACACTGACTTATTGGGTTCTCGCCATCTGGCATAATACATACAGAACAATCCGTACGTGCATAATAACGACACTAAGGGAATAACAACATATGCAACACAGGAACTAGAACGAGAGAAAGTAAAGTAACATACATAAAACTCTTAATACATACTTCTTTATGCTGAAAATAAATTTATATCAGTTGTGCTTGGATATATAGAGGGAATTGTCGCAACAGATGCTCGTTAGACGTTGTTCTCATTTGGTTTAGTATGTTTGCAGGTGCAGGCAAAGTGGTTCATCTCCATGTGTTGATTGTCATTAGCTTTTGGGTATAGCTTGCCATTCTCAGTTGTGTGTGTCATTTCAACAGTCTCTCCCGTTCCTTTTGGTGGTTTCTCTTCACCCTCCTTGTTGGCATTCTTGTACGCCAGGTACAATGCAATCTGAGCAAGTCCAAGCAAAAATCCGACCACATTTGGTATCTGAAGTTGCAAAGAAAAGAGGGGTGTTTTTAAGGGGTTAATATGCAGCAGAATCTGAAAGATCAGTGACGTTTGAATCTGCAATTGCCTACTTAATTAGTTGATAATTAAATTAGAAACATGACGATTACTTGCTGACAGTAATAATCAATTGAACTTTATGTCCGCAAGTTTCTAAGATAGTGAAAATGGTTTACTTACTGCGATAAAACAATCCCTTGTAAAGTAACCATAGAAGAACCAAGTGGTGGCACTGAGTGTGAGGAAAAAGGACAAGGAGAAAGGCATGTATTCTACACTTTTAGTAGTTATCACCCGCTTCTGAAAAAAGTTGAGTGTAAAATCAGTGACATCAATATAGAAGCATGGACAATATTCATGTCCAGTTACGAGTCATGTATTACCATGATGGTTAAAGGAGCAGCGAACACAGCCAGATTGAAGGCAGCACATATCCATCCAACAGCTGAAACTCGATCAGAGCGCTTTACTAGCAAGATGATGATTAGCATCATCAACCCATAAGACCCTAGGTTGATGAGCATCAGCTTCATTGTGAATATCTGCATGTAATGTAGTATATACCGTCAAAACTGTTGTGCTTATGGACTTCTACGATACAACGTTAATCTTGTTCAAAAACTTGAATTATACTCGGCAACTTCTGATCCAGAGTTTCGGTAAAGTTTGGTATTATTGTTGGTTATGATTTTTGTATTTTGTATTAATTTTAATTTTTGTATTATTTTTTTCGATTTTTGTGTTATATTAATATGATATTTTTTTACTTTTTTTTACTGATTTTATTAATTTTTATGTTTAATAAAACAAAAAATTAAAACTTAAAACTAAAAGTTATACCAAACAATCCGAAGTCTTTTACCTTCTGCTTCTTGGATCCGTAAAAGAGGTATATTGCAAGGTATGTAATTTCTATGATGGAACCAACGGAATTGATGGTGACGAGTAAAATAGAGTTGGTCTTGAGAAGACCGTAAGTTAAGATCAATATTGCACTCGTAAGCGCCACCACATATGGTATGGACTGAAACCCTTCAGACGTTTTCTTTTTGCAGATTGTGTAGAAAGTTGGGCTGAGAAAAACGAAAGAGAAAGGAACTTTCAGCTACAACTTGACTGGAACAGAAATGTGCAAAGACAATACTATGATTCATCAAAAGACTCTTACAGTGGTGCCAAGAACAGCAAGAATCCAATAATGTTACCTGTAGATGGCATGAAGCAAGTAAATGTTAATGTTTTGTGAAACAATTAAGCAGAAATACGCTTTTTATACAACAAAACTATACCTATAACACCAGATACGAAGGCTAATTCCTCATGTGTCACAAACCCCATATTATGCTGCTGATGTTTCAGCAACCTAGTTACTTCTACTGAAGACTTCCCAAGAAATGAATTTGCTTCTATGTGTTCCCTGAAGGCCTCAAAAAAAACTATGGCCTGAACTTTCAATTTATACAAGAGCACAACATGAGTTAGGCCAAAGATTTTTGTCTGGCAGTTTTGTTAGGTTTGTGAAACCTTACGGGTTTGGAGATATGACTTGTGAACGTGCAATAACTTAAATGCAGATTCTGAAAAGGGACACCATTGAATTTGTCCTGTGTTCCATGTTTAGTAATTCCTCAGAGTCACTTCTTTTGTGACTGTCTTGTCTTAATCTGTTTCACTTCATTGGTATTACAGAAGTCACAGGATTCCTGTGAATGATAAAATTATTGGCATCCATTTTCGTGGTGGAGTCAAGTCTTAGGGTGAACGCCTGCATGACTTGTTTCCGCTCTTCTTTGTAACTTGGTTGCAAAGAATGCCTGCAACTTTTGCCACCACGAATTCTTACCCAAATGTGAAACTTCAAATGCATTGTTAAAATCCTGGTACGTGGCAAGAAGTAGCAATTTATTGCTGGAAAACCTATAATTTGGCTACACTTTCATTTGGCACTAGAGTAGGCCTGTCCTTTAATGGCATAGAATGGGAAGTGGACTTGACAAACATGCTCTTTCAATTTGATATTGAGAGATCCAGAGTACTGGTTTCAATTCACTACAAAGCATGCGTTTCATTGCTTTTAAAAAAATGGTATTGCTATCTTTTCATTCTCATGACAAGGAAATTAACTTCCTACTGATTGTCCAAATCAAATTCTATTGCTTGTTAAAGGCCCTTCCTAAGAAACATCAGTGCAATCCTTTCCAGACGGAACTCAATCTTCTTGACACGTTTGCTAATACTCCTAAGAAAAAGTACACACATGATCTTTGCATTGCACTTATTTATTAAGACTTGTATAATTATGTTCTTCACATTGATTTTTTCCCCCCTGATTGTGGGGAATAATTAGTTTAGACTTAAGATATCAATAATATGAAATGAAATCTTACACCAACGGTCCTTGTCTTTTCGGCAAAAAGGCCACTGTACAAATCAGGATCTACCAAGAAATCTTCATGGCTTAAGTAAAACTAAGATCATAACTTAACAATCATGTAGAAGATGAACTCTCTCCGGTTCTCATGGCTACCAACACTCATGTTACCTGTCAAGTGCTGGAACTTCATATACTCTGATCCCAATCTCGTTTCATTCAACAGGTCTCTGGTACCTAATTGAACTGACTGTGATTTAAAACTTCTGTTTTAACTTCCTTTCGTGCAGTGAGACGGTAAACTGTGTGAGGAACATCACTTTTTAACCAATTTGGATCAACCCTATCGAATCACGCTGGACTTCCAAAGATGTGGACAATGATGTTGGAGATGATGAGCCTAAAACTTGCCCTCCTCTCTGCATTCAGTGAAAACATGCAATGTTAACAAAGTTTGCTTAAGATGCCGTCATACAATAGCTAATGAGTGACATATTAAGGTTGTAAGGTGCTAATAAGTAATGAACGACCACGTCAGCAACTATGTTTTCCCACGCCTTCTCTGTCACTTCATAGACAACATCAATAGTCGGTCGGCCTTCGCTTGATTTGGCAACACAGAGGACGGCAATTTGTAAGATGGCTTCAAAATCTGCCCTGTTGAGCCTTCCCTCGAGCCTTGGATCTTCAATATCTGATAATGGACGTTTTCCACAAGAAACATCTTGTGCCTGCAAAGACAATACACCATCTGTTTTCTTTCGTGCTCTATTCTGTTAAGTACATGACTTTGTGGGCACTAGAACTAGAAATAATACCTTTCTAGTGAGCTGGTCTCTGGCATCAAGGTCCATATCAATGACTTTTTGCCCTGATAATATTTGAAGTATAACAATACCAAAACTATAAACGTCACTAGCGCAGGTTAGCTTGGCATTGGTCATGTATTCTGGGTCCATATAACCTATGGTTCCTCTAACATCTGTAAACACTTTGCTCTCTTCCAAACCCAGCATCCTTGCCAAACCAAAGTCTGACAGCTTTGCTTCCATGTCCTCAGTCAAAAGGATGTTTGTAAGCTATGAAGAAGAATGAAACATCAGAAGGCCTCCAGAAATTAGCTATTCACACGTGCAACGATAAGTATTGAATGGAGGTTTGGAATTCCTTAACAAATCATACTTCGATCTTATGCAGCAAAATAAACTTCAGGAAACAAGAAGTTTACTCGTATCATTACGAGTAAAACTCTGTGTGTTTTTTTACCTTGACATCTCTATGAACTATGCAACCATCTATATAGTGGTGGAGGTATCGGAGGCCAAGCGCACAACCCCTCAGGATATTAACTCTCATATCCCATGTCAGGACACAGTCTTTTCCTGCATAGACATAGATATACAGAGCCACTAAGCAACTTGAACTTAATGCAAAAGAGATATATCGGAGTTCTATAATATATTTAGGACTCACAAAACGTTTTGATTTTTCCTGATACTACGAGAAGCCAAGATATTACTTAGGAGATGATGAGCCAAATTGCCGGCGGAACAATATTCATAGACGAGATACCGCTCGCCTCCTTCAATGCAGGAGCCAAAGAGACAAACGAGGTTGGGATGTCTGACCCTTGAAAGCCCTGCAACTTCCCTTTGGAAAGAATCACTAGAGTTATGTTGATATATGTGTTTGATGGCCACCACTTGGCCACTTGGCAAAACACCTTTGAGAACTTCCCCGGCACTCCCGTGTCCTAAGCTTATCCTATCATTACCATAATTTATGGCCTTCTCGATCTCCGCTATAGAGAATCTATAGAGGCTCGACCACGAGCTACTTTCTTTACATCGAGTTACAGGTTTTGGAAATTTCTTCTTCTTCTTGCTCTTAGCCACGTATCGTATCAGAAGAAGCACCAGCATCAGTACAATGCTTGCTATAAGGATCGCAAGTGCCATATTCACCACAGAACCTGAGAAACAGCTTCGTCTTTTCTGTTAGTCGTAAACTTAATTATTTTGTAATTCATGTCTGACCCCACCCCAAAAAAAAAAAAAAAAAGAAGAAGAAGTATTCAACTTACGACTTAGTTTGATGTACCCGGGATCTGTTCAGAAACATAAGAATCAATGTCAAGAAGAACTAGAAATTCTGAGACCAGTCCAACTGCATGAACATCTTAATTGTACAACACAGAACAAGAGGACAAGAAATGGATATAGCTCTTACCGAATACACGGAAGTGGGACAAACAGTTGTAGAAATCATCGATTGAAGATGGATCATCTATTCTTGAAGCTACAACAGCTATAACAACAGCTATTGTACATAACGGTGCTCCTGCGCCATCACCATCATTGTCCCCGTTCAAATGTGATAACATCCGATTCCCTGCATGCGTTATTGCCTGTATGCAGTTATTACAAGCATCGTTGAACGAAGAGCCAAAACTTGAGCACAAATTCAGTGCCTTTTGGAACACCATGTCCTGCTGGATTGATGACAAAGAAAAACTCGAACACGCATGACTGCCTTTATAAAGATTATCGAAACCACAAGAATGGCCAGACACTTCCTTCTCTTGAAGAACTTTGCTGCTGCATGATTCCCATTGTTCTTGTGGCATGAAAATGTCATTACTTATCGTCTTGTTAGCGTACTCGGCGAGGTTTTTGGTTAGAACATCGAGAACATCTCGACAACAAAGTGTCGTACCTATGCTTCCCAAGTACCTGATCTTTTCCTGATGGCCCATGCAGTCTCCCGTCGGCTGATATGGGAAATCAGTGAAGTTCAACTGACAGTGACCTGCGAAAACATATATGACATTTGTAAGCGTACACATATATGCCACATACATGGCAGGATAAACCCATGAGTAAGAGATCAGCAAAACCTGAGAGCCCAACTGGGGAAGAAGATCCATCCGAGAAGACCTGGAAGGAGATTGCAAAGAAGAAGAAGAAGAAAAAGACAAGATTCGACGACGTGTATGCTATCTTGATCATGTGTATGTCGTTATTTTCTATAATTATAACTTTGCATAGAGAGTTCAGTCCACCAGACAAGAAGGCCAAGTTCTTGTCTAAGTAATTAGCAGCCTGAAAGTTTTCTCTGGAAAGGGTATAACCATGCACTTATAGTTGGTAGCTTTCTAGCTAATATCGATCGATCAAACTGTGCATATTGTTATTAACAATCTTTGCAAATGACAGCTTGCATTTTAGACTTCGGAATCACCGAGTGTATATACATATACTTCATATCTTCTTTATGTTGTTAAATCATGACATTAACGATTTATTGAGTCAAAATTTTTATAGATGACCCTCTTGAATAAAGGAATTTAAAGTTGTACTTCGGAACATAAAACAAGAATGAAGAAGAGCTTGTCTCGTACCCTTTACAGATATTGGAAGCGGTGTCTCTTCCCACCTATATCAATGACAACATTTCTTAATAGAGCTACTTTTATCTTTTTAAAAAAAATTAAATCAATTAATCAAAACCGAAGAGAAGGCTACAAGGAACATATACCAAAGAACACAATGGCAAAAAAGCTGCTGGCCATAATAGCTACAAACTAAGGGATCGTTTGGTATTATTGTTAGTTGTAATTTTTAGTTGTTATTTTTATATATTTGTATTAATTTTTGTGTATTATTTTCGATTTTTGTACTGTATTAGTATGTTGTCTTTTTCAATTTCTGTGTTTAACAAAATAAAAAATAAAAACACAAAACCAAAACTATACTAAACAAACCTTAAATCATCTGCAAAACCTAACTCCTAAACAAATCTCATCTCTTATCTACTCCCAAATATTAAAACTATTGTCAGTCACCTTCCGATCGATTCAAAAGACTATACAAGTCTA
>JAOXYD010000002.1:7437644-7454517 GCA_028565735.1 Pinacopodium congolense
GTTTTGGGAGACTACCCATTATATTTTTAAAAAGAAATTGATTGCTAAGCTTAATGGATCATCGATTATCTGATGCATTGTTACTCGCTAATGATATTTTATCCCTTTAACACTATGCATTTGTCTGTTATAATTTGGTGCTACGAGGGATTTTCTTATGTGTAAGTTCAATAACGGTCATAGCTCATGACATCAGCTTCCAAGGGTAATTAAATTATAGAAGCAGCAATTCCACTTCTTTTTTAAAAAAAGTTTGTATTGAAACTTATTTTAATCGGAAGATGAATTCGGAGAATTTTATTAAAGTTTTGCATTATATAAATAAATTATAAATGAGTATGATATCAAATATATCTTAATTTTTATTTTGATATATCATGATTTATGAAGATAAATAAATTTCATTTGTCTACATTATTATCATTATCAAAACTTAATTATATTGAATTATTATATAAATTCATAATTTAAGATTTAAATTTTAAATCATATCATTATCTCGTACTTAAGCTACTCATCACACAGAATTTCAAGTCAAGTCATACTAAGGCTAGGCATTCTCTTCCGAAAGGACCGAAACACAAAAATCTCAACATTGTACTTGATTGAAAAAAGACTACATCGTATCAATACTCAATAGCCAACAGATGAAAAAAAAAATTCATAAACTAGACTGTGATGGAGACTTTGACAAAGTCAGTAAAACTAAAACAGAGATAGAGTGAGAGAGGCGGAGTCCAAGTGGAATGAAACCATACGACACCAACAATCATACAAGCACATAAGCTACCAAAGCAACCAGTTAAATAGGATAAATATTACCCACTTCTTCCTTCGCTACTTAACCAACTACTTTTCTCCTAATTTAGGTAAATAACTCCATTGTCTTGTGTATATCCAACCCCATCATACCCAAAGGTTACAGTCTTTGATATCCAATTCCAGTAAATAACTATACATTCAAGCACTAAACGCAAAAGACACCATCTTTTCGGGAAACCGGATTGGTGGTTTTATTGTTTTGCGATATTGTATAGCATCATTGGCTAATACAGGGGGGGATATCTCAGAAAAGTGGTGGGGATTTCGCATTGATCGAAAATGGGAGTGCTAAAGGCGGCGGTTGGTGATACAGTGATGACTTTTATATGGGTGTTTATCACTTCCATGTTCGGGCTGTTCACTCACCTGATAGTCACTGCTCTTGGAATTCAGAAACTGGTTTGGGCTCCTTTGGTTGTGCTTACCCTTCTTATTTTCGTATCTGTTTTCTTGTTTGATTTGATCGCCGGGGCCTTGGGTGGGGCAAGTTTCAACCCCACCGGTAATGCTGCGTTTTATGCTGCTGGAATTGGTGGAGATAGTCTCTTCTCCATGGCACTTAGATTTCCTGCTCAGGTATATATACCTGTATCTATATGCTCGTAATTTGTTCTCTTTTGGTGTTAGATGCGGGGAAAGCCTAATCGGACCTGCTAAAGGTACCAAGATCATGACCTGCGTTTTGATTGATTGGTCACCGAATGGGGATTTTCCTCCTTTTGACAGGATTTGGGATATTGTTGTTTGTTATAAAGGAAGGTCATATGATTTGACTGGACTTTACTTACTTTTACTTCCTATATGTATCTCCATTTCTTTCGAATTTAATATCTAATTTGACAAGAATTTTGAAAAGAAAAGAGGATTTCAGAAAGAAGACCATAGCTTTGTTGTTAATGTCTTTAAAAAGAGTAAAACTTTAGAAGGAACGCCAATCTCAACAATGGGGAAGCATAATTTTTGTGCTTTAAACTTCGTGAAATATATAACTTTACAACGTGGGGGGAATAACATTGAGCATGGAATGTCTTTTTGGCAGGCAGTAGGTGCTGTGGGTGGTGTATTGGCTGTAACGGAGGTTATGCCACCACAATATAAACACATGCTTGTAGGACCAACTCTGAAAGTTGACTTGCAAACTGGAGCTATTGCAGAGGGCATTTTGACCTTCTTAATTACCTTTGCTGTTCTTTTAATTCTCCTTAAGGGTCCTCGTAACACAGTTTTCCAGACATGGCTTATTGCTGTTGCCACCATTTTGGTGATCGTTGCAGGTGCCGAGTACACCGGGCCCTCCATGAATCCTGTCAATGTGAGTAGTCACTCTCTGTCATCTTTCTTCAGTCTTCACAATGTATGTGCTTTTGAGTTGATTATATGGAACATGCTCCAAATTAGTAATCAGTCATTGTCCTTTTCCTTCATGGAGATTGCTGATATGAATGAGATTGTGAATGGTGTAATTAATAGTTTAACTGTGTCTGCTGAATCTTTATAGTTTAGAATGTAACAGTTATCACCTGTTCAGATATCTGTAGTCTTCTATTGGTCAGTTTTGTCGGTCATTTGATCCAAATCCTTCGCGTTCAACTGTTTTCTCTCCCTGTTTATATTTTCGTTAAATATCTGGAATTCTTTCATTAGCATCAATTTGATTGATATTGAGAACCTTTTGCATATGCCATTGGTTTATGTGGAATAGATTATGCTTATTTGAAATATGCATTACTACTAGGAATCATGGTATGTTACATTCCATCATATTTGAATTAATAAATGCCTGAAGGGAAGGGGCCCCGATATGTATTTAAATGTGTGTCTGTTTGTCTGTCTGTCTGTTGCTGTATAAATATCTATTGTTTTTGTTCTCTAATTGAAAAGAGAAGAGTGAAGTTCCAGCTTCTAGAGCTCACAATGCCTCATTCCCATCATCTTGGTCATCCTTCTAAGAAGCTCACTTGGGAAGCTTAAAGCAATATGGATTGTAATTTTACCATTTTTAAGTTCCTTCCTTTGCTTGATAAGAATGCTGGTTCCACAGTTACAGAAGGTGTTACTGTTGCCATTGATACTGCACTTATCATTTCCTTTTTGTCAAAGTTAGTGAAGAAAACATTTCCATAAACATATTAGTCTAGTAAGACGAGAATGAGGGAGAAAACCAATTGGGTTTCCTACTTTGGACATCCCATGATTTTGCTAGTAAAGGAAAAAGGCAAAACTAGTTCATGGATTTCTATTGAATAAAAAGAGGTACACTGAGACTTGAGAAGGAGCAGCAAAAACAAAGTACCCAAACACAAAGGGGCAATGGTATGTGAGAGATGCAGTAATATAAAGGAGGACTTGTTCTTGTCCTTTAAAGTTGATTAAAGAGTCCCTGAAAAAACATTTTTTGGTGGAGTGTCAAAGCATTAAATTGTTTTAGCGGAACTAGTATATGCAAATATTGCTCATTTCATGTGTATATTTGTTTCCTGTTTGCTCTTTCTCAAGTAGCTTCATTGTCCTTTTGTGTCTGGACTCCACAGGCATTCGGATGGGCGTACGTGAACAATTGGCACAACACTTGGGAGCAGTTTTATGTTTACTGGATCTGTCCCTTCATTGGGGCTGTATTTGCTGCTATTCTCTTCCGCATGATCTTCCCACCACCCAAGCCCAAACCCAAACAGAAAAAGGCCTGAATGTTGATTTTGTTCTTTATTTAACGTTCTATTTATTATTTCCTCTGTGGTGATTCGTGCAAGGCTCTTGGATCTTTCCAATAAATGAGAATACAGAACAAAGGCTATTGTAAGAGTAATTGAGTAGCAAAGGCATGCCTTATACATCAGACAGAAAATAATAATAAATTACTAGCCAATATTCTCCCTTTCATTTTGATTTAAATTTGAGCTATTGCGATTTTGACTCCTAAATAAAGAAAAACAATGACTGCACTCAAGAATTATATATACATATATATGTATATACGCCCAAAAACAATTGCACCCTCCGAGGTAGAATAGGCATGCTTGTGTCGTGAAATGTGGCCCATAAGATTGAACGGTACAAATACGAGCACCAACAGGAAGACCTCGGGTACGGATATGAAGGTGTATATATATATATATATTATGTGCATTCAATAATTAGTTAAGACGCTTATTATTACATGTAATCGAGTTAAACAAAAACGTTTTTTTTAAATAAGTTTTAACTCTTAATATATATAATTATAATATTTGAAAGCGCTTAAATAAAATTTTAAGTTTGATTTTTAAATAAATATTTTTAAAATTTTAAAACCTTTTATTATTTTTTATTAATTTAAAGTTTAAATTTAATTTTATTATTAATTTAAAGTTTAAATTTAATATTTTCAAAACATTATAATTTTATTTAAGTATTATAAATATTAAAAAATTTAAAATGTTTATATCAATATTAAAAACTAAATTATATCTCACTGTCATAGTTTGATTAAATTTTATTTTCCTTATAAATATTACTACATCCCTTAAACTTTTAAAAAAATTTCACTATAATTAATGAGAGAAGCTACTGCTTCTCTTCTCCTTGTCCTTCCTTGATTCTTTGGTCTCCCTTTGCTTTCCCTTCTTTTCCTCCTTTCCTTTCGATATTGCTCTCTTTTCTAGTTTGATTCTTTGCTTTTGTTGCTTTTCCTCTTTAGCCACCTTCCCTTATCTTCCCTCAACTCCCTTGTTGCTCTATTCCTTTTTCTTTTCTCTTCTTGTCTCTCTCATGGCTGAGGCTCTCCCTTATGCTCCTTCCACTCTTGCTTCCCCTCCCCCTTCAGACCCCTCTGCCTCTAACCCGCTAGCTTAGTTTCCTGCTCTTCTTATCTCCTCTCCCTTAACTCGTCATCCTATCACCTAGGTAGCTCTTTTTCATAATTAGGGCCTTGCTTTTAAGTCTAAGATGTCTTGGAAACATGTGGTGGGAGATCTTGAGGGTTCGATCATTGAATGCTGCCCTCTGGAAAGTAATTCGGTTCACCCTTCTCCGGAGATTCTTGAGGCTAAAACTACTACTTGGTAATCATCCTTGGTGGGTTTTTTTTTTTTTTTTGGTTGAAAAGCAACCTTCTTTCCTTGTGTTATTGAGCTAGGCAGCAAACAATTGGAAGAATAAATAACTCCAGGATACTATGCTAACTTAAGGCAATTTAGGCCTTGTTTACTTTTGTTTTGATTTTATATTTTTCTAAACACAAAAATCAAAAAATAAAACACACTAATACAGTACAGAAATCGAAAAAGAAAACACAATAACCAATACAAGAATACAACAATCACAACACAAAACCACAAACCACAAACCCCAACCCAACTAAACATCCCCTTAGTGATATTCAAATTGTAATAATTGCAGGGGTCAGGGAGGTTGGCCCGTGGTATGTGAGTACCATTATCATTTTCCTGCAATTTTGGAAATCAGGTCTCTCAATGGCTAATGTCAAATAGAAAAATGTCCCTATCTGGGTCAATTTTCATGGAATATCATTTGAGTACTGGTCTACATAAGGATTGGGTCTTTTGGCAAGCTATATTGGGAAGCCTGTCTGTATGAATGAAATTACTGCTATAAAGAGAATGATTGGTTATGCTCGTATGTATATCAGTACAGAGATGGAGAAGATCTCCCAGAATTCATCCCACTTATGAGGATAGGTGAGAACAAAGTTTTGTTTAAATATATAGTTAGAGTGGCCTACCACTGGAAGCTTATGCTTCATCAACAAGGCAAAGTTTAGTGCCCTACAGGTAAAAGATTTGTTACAGGTGATTATCTTGAAATAAATGGACTAATGGATAAATTTGTTAGACAGCAAAGGGCAACTAGCTTGCCTGCCTAGCCCTTTGTCAACATAGATGTTGAAGCTCTAAATTCACCTCAGTCTAACATTCAAGTGCAAAAAGATCTTATTTATGACGAACAATTTCTTATGGTGGATAATCCTAGCTATAAAACTAATTCCCTAGATATTATAGCTGTTGAATTGGCCTCAACTTTTCAGAATAAACAAAAGACTCCTTTAGATGGAATCTGTCTAGAGGTAATAGCAGCTGAATTGGCCTCAACCCTTTGCCTAAATAAGAGACATCTATGGTTAGAAACTGTCTAGAGGTTATGAAAGAAAACCTTACTACTAAAGCAAAGTCTGCTATGATAAGAATTACTACAGGAAGTGGAGATGTAGCAACAAATTCGACAAAAGTAGTTAGAGAGCCCTCTGGTTCGGACAACTCTTAGACAATCACTACCACCTCAGTAGTTAAACCAGAAGAAAAGGTGAAGTCTATAAAGAAGAAGAACCTGGGAAGGAAGAAGAAAGATAAGGGAGGTACTATACCCTTTTCCCTTTAATGTCATTAGTAGCTTAAAACATTAGCCTCATTTGCTCCAAAAAGTAACTAGGTCTTAAAGACTTTATTAGGGACAATAATCTTAGTCCGGTTAGTTTGTTAGAGACTAAATTTTCTAAAGATCCTCGTAAGCTTCTCATCATTTTTGGAAATAGTTATAAGATAATTTTCAACCATATTCACCACCATTATGGTCAAATAGTGATTACTATGACTCTAAGGAAATTGAAACAGTTGTTATAAAGGACAAAAATCAACTCATCCTCCTTTTAGTGAAATTTGTAACAAAAAATATATCAACTCTAGTCACCCTAGTGTATGCTTCTAATCTAGCTTTTCAGAGAAAGAGGTTATGGTTTCAACTTAATTCTATCTCTTATTTAGTTTAGGATCCCTGGATGATCTTAAGAGATCTTAACAGTACTATCTATAGATCATAATCAGAGGGACATATTGTAGACAAAAATTTTAGTCTTGATATTCATGAGTGTGTTCAGAATTTGGGAGTTGTGGACCTTAGTTTTTAAGGACAATTATTCACCTGGAGTAACAAATAAACCTCTAGTACCTAAATTCGTAAGAAATTAGACATGGCTTTGACGAATGATCTTTGGTTTTCAAGATTTCCTTTAAGTAAGGCTTGTTTTTTGGAACCTTCCATCTTTGGCTACTCTCTCATAGTGATCAGAAACCTGACTGGAAATTGCAAGAAAACCTTCCCTTTTAGATTCAACAATTTCTTATCTAAATTAGACCGTTTTGAGGAAGCGGCCAGAAAAGGGATTTATCAATAAGTTGTAAGACTTAAATCTTATCAACGTGTAAGGAAGCTCCACTATATAAAAAAATAAATGAAAAGACTCAATGCAACCCACAAGATTCCTAGCCTAAAGGAATTGGAAAAGGCAAAACAAAACTGAGGGCAATTCAAAGGGAGGTTTATTCTAACCTAGGTTAACACTCTCTATAAAGTTAGGAGATTATAGCTCTTAAACACTACACTATAATCTTATCTAGTAATCACTCTCTTCTTAAGCAACTATATAGAATCCTCTGGCTTAAGGAGGGTGATAAGAATTCTAAGTTCTTCCATAACTCTATTATCTCTAGACAGAACCAAAACCGCATTCTTTCACTACTTAGTTTTAATAGATCTATAGTAGTCTCCCAGAGTGCCTTAAAAGCAAACAACTCTTCAGTATTTTAATAAAACATTAGGATCTCCTGTGAGCTCAGCTTTCTCAGTGAATGTCTATCGTGAAATCCTCCCTCTCTAGAGATTACTCCCAGTTGTTGGTTAGGTCTTTCTTGACAAGAGAAATAGAAAAGGTGGTTTTTAAAATGGATCCCAACAAAACTCCAGGCTTCTTGGCCTATAATAAAGGACATGATATGTGAATTTGTCTTAGAATTCTTTGTGAATGTGAAATTACTTAAGGAAATAAATGCTACTTTTATAACTCTAGTCCTAAAGATACCTAACCCCAACAATATGCAAGATTTCAAACCTATTTCATGCTATAATTGTCTATATAAAATTATATCCACTTTACTTACTAAAAGATTGTCTGGAATCTTGGAAGGCCTGATTAGTGAGTCGCAAGCTGCTTTCCTAAAGAATAGACTGATTGGAGATAACATTCTTATAGTTCAAGAGCTCTTAAAGGGATACAATTCTAAAAGATCTCCAAAGAATTGCACTTTAAAAGTTGATTTCTACAAACCGTACGACTTCCTAAGCTGAGATTTTATTATGCACACGCTAGAGGCCTTTAGCTTTCCTGAACAGTTTAAGGGGTAAATTTGGCAATGTGTTTCTATTACCTCTTATAGGATCTTAGTAAATGGAGAGCTTACTGAATTAATCAAAGGTAAGAAGGTATAAGGGGATCCTATCTCCCCATATCTATTCATACTCATAATGGAAGTTCGACACTACCTTATCTAGTATAATATTAAGAGGGATGCTAAATTTAAATTTCATGGGAAATGTAAGGAAGCGGGGCTAGTAATTCTATCTTTTGTAGATGAATACTTCTGTTTGTTAGAGCTCGTGATAAGTCATTCAATCTACTAATAACGACCCTAAACCTCTTTAAATCCCTATCGAGCCTTGGAATGAATCATAGCAAAAGCTTCCTAATGATCTCAATGGCAGCTTATCAAAAAATTGCTTAACTTAGTTGTGATAGGGTTACTAATTAAAGATCCTCCCTTACTTACCTTGAGTTACTTATAACAACCAAAAAGCTCCAATACAGAGATTTCCTTCCATTAATTGAAAGAGTGCCAAAAAAAAAAAAAAAACCTGAACTCATGGACTAACAAGACCCTATCATTTGCAAGGAGACTCCAGCTGATTTAATCTGTCCTTAATTCTATGCATGTATTTTGGTTAGGCCATTTCTTTCTAGCTAAATGACTCATTAAAACCCTAGAAAAGATGTTCAAAAAATTCTTATAGATAGGCATACAAAACAAAAGATACATGGCTAAAGTAAAATGGAAGGAAGTTTGCCAACTTAAACGAGAGGGAGCACTAGGAATCACTCCTATTAAGTTGAACAATAAAGTCCTTGTGAATAAAATGCTTTGAAGATTGATTGACAATAATGAATGCCTTTGGAGGAAATGGACTAGAAGATACATATTAAAGCAAAAAAGTGTATAAGAGACACAAATCAAAAGTTCCCACTCTCATTTTTTCTTGCACCTTATATAGCTAAGGGACAAGTTGATTAGACATATTAAGTATGTTATAGGGAATGGAAAAACAGCTTCCCTCCTTTATGATAACTAAAGCCCCATTGGTCCTCTTTATTCCTCAAATCTTTATCCTATGTTACAAAATTGATACCCCTGCTCAGCTAAGGTGAAGAAATGCATTACTGGTAATTCTTGGAACCTCCCTAGTCATAGCTTATTTGTTATCCTGCCATAGTATAATCCTGATTTCAGTTGCCTTGATAGATATGTCTGGCTTAAAAACCTTACTAGAAAGTTCAATAACAACTCTTATCAGGAGTTGTTTGGAGACACTGGTCAATACCAAGATTGACCTTTGATTGCTTTGAATAACCATATGCTCCCTAAAGTGTCATTTCTTATTTGGATTTGTATGAAATACAAGCTTCCCATAATGGATACGTTAACATTCCTAAACACCCCCTCTAGATGCATCTCTGCATAGGGAATACTGAGTCTAGAGACCACTTGTTCTTTTCTTGCCCCTACTATACCCATATTTGGGATTATCTATCAAGACTATATTCTCACTTTCCCTCAAGAGATTTTACAAGGTCGATGACTTGGATTACTCAGCGTCATTGTGCAATACAGGGGGACCTAGTCGGTTACTTGATAATATTTTACTCATACATCTATAATCTCTAGAGCGAGCGGAACTTATGAATTTTTTTAGGGTAGTAAGTTCCTAAAGAGTAGTTACTTCAGGAAACCATTTGATGGATTTGTGAATAGAGGATAATTAAGCAATCCAATTCTAATTTCAGCAAACATTTAGAGGAAACATGGAAGTTAAATTCAGACAATCTCTAAACAAAGGAGGCTCAAAGAGGGGTGGCGACATCCTTATAATCTTCCTCAAGCAAATACCTAGTCAAGAATTGAAACTATTTATAGCTAACTAGAGTTCAAACCTAAATCTACAGCATACATAATTGCATGCCTCAGACATTTGAGGGAAACTAGAGGTCGACTGTCATAGTCTGCTGGTACATGGAATCATCGTTGGTGGAATACATGTAGGGACAAGGCTAATAACCAAACCCTAATGCATATAAGCTCCTCATTTGGCCTTGATGATGATTCAAGCATTGCAATGACAAGGAGGATGGACTGGACTCTTCTGATCTCGATGATGGTTGACGATAGCACGGGTTAACCATGATTTAGATTGGCACTAGAAGCTTTGGGGTCTGGTTTTTTGAAGTTAGGCTAAAAATGTGGAGGAAAGAGTAACGTTGAATCATAAGTGTATAATAGTACATTATTGCATGGTGGTGGTTGGCAAAAATTAATGATTTTTTTTATTTTTTTTAAAATCCACTGTAGCTACCATTTAATTTTTTTAATCACTAACGGATGACTAATTTGGTATGTGACATGACAACTAACTTGAAAGAGAGTTGGCATAACAAGTGACTATATATATAAGATGGTAAGCGATATAGTGTAATTTTCTTTAAAGTTTAAGAGAAATGTGATGACACTTTCATATTATAAGAGGCGAATAAAATTCAACTAAATTATAAGGAGTTGAATGTAATATATTTAATTTTTCTTTCTATAATTTATAATTTATAATTATAAAATTTATGATAAAAATAATTTAGGAATACATTTTTCATATATTTGAAAAGTCATAATAATTTTAAAAAATCATTTCATTAAAATCAATTTCAATACTTCTACTTTACTATACATATAAATTTATAAATAATCAATTAATAATCCTTTTTTAGTTATTTCTTAACTTTAGTAAGCACATTTTACATCACACTCAATCTATATACCTATAACTCTTAATAAGTTATTATTTTTATAGATTATTTAAAAAATATTATTCATAAGTCATAATTAATTAAGATTACATAATCACAACTAATTTAGAGTAAGTCGTTAAAATTAGTTGTAGTGCGTTAATGACAAAATGTTACTTTTAGTAAGCCCAAAAGCTCAAACTTAATCACATTATAATTTTTTTACATTAATGTTTCACATGATTATTTCCTCTATCAATATAAAATTCTCTTAAAAAATATTAATACATACGATTATTAAATTCATTAAATTATTAAAATTATTAAAAAAATTACTAATCATAATCTTTTTACCTTTAAACAATATCATTCCATAGACCCATGTTCAAGTTTTAACAACATAATAAGTCAAATCGGGGTATATGTAGTGGGTGAGTTTTAAATCTATAACAAATAACTTCTATACTTAAAAAACTTAGACAAATACACCTATCATATTATAGTATATTAGTGAGTTGAGTATCGTTCTCATAAGGATCTTAATGAATACTAATCTAAAGTATCCAATCATTATTTAACTTAATAATTAATTGCTTATAAAATCAAATACTAAAATTAATACCACCATAATATATTAAGTATATCAAATAAAGTAATGTTTAGAAGAATAAGTACTCAATTAGGTAAAGTTATCTAGATTTGTACTTCTTTTAGATTTCTTGTATTAAGACAATTTACCTAATTTTTAAAAAATATTTTCTCTAATAGTAAAATGTAATCACGCGTAACAAATATATATAAAAAGTAAAATTTACTCATGTAAGCAAATATAGTTAATTTAGTGGAAAACAAACTACTTGAATTAAAAGTAAGGGTCATTCCCATACGATCCAATCCAAAAGGATCCTATTTAGATAACAAAACAATAATTAATTGGTAAAATAAATAAAACATAAAGGCACTCAAGAAATATAGAACGAGAAAACTTATGAAAAATGATATCTCCCTATTTTCAAAATTTCTAACTTTTAGCCAACCAATCAAATCGCCTTCCTTGAAACACAACCCCAATTGATGTTTCTTCTTTTCTTCCCATTCTCTAGTTGTTCATGGCTCTCTAAAAGCCAAAAAAAAAAACCTCTAAAAGGAACTGTTTAAAAAACCCTCAAAATACTACTCTTGTATCTTTTATATACTCTTAAAGGCTACTAAAATTTAGAAAACCTTAATTAGGAGAGTTTGTAAAGAGTTATCCTAATTAGTCTCAATTTCCCTTTTTAACATAGGGTTTCTAAGCATTACAAGGGTGCTTAAAGTTTAAAGCAACATCACATTATGATGAGACATTGTTGCATTGTCTTTTTACATTACCATAATAGCAATATTTGGGTAGAACAAAGGCACTTTTGTTTATAACCGTTATTCTTTTAGCCTTTTTTTCTACACTATAATGGCAGCACCATTGAAGATAAAAAAATAGTATCATTGTGTATCTGTATTTTGCTTCTGTCCTTTTTCTCCAAAATCACTTTTTTATATAGAATTAACTTCTAAAATGTGATATTTACTTACAAATTCATAAAAAGGTTTATTAGGAGATTTAAATATCATAAAATTGGTATAAATGAATAAATAATACGCTATTAAAATTATATAATTTACCCATGATCAATACTTTATACTTATGTTCAAGTTTTGACAATATAGTGAGCCGTATTGAAGTATATTCTATTGAAGCTGCATTAAGAACTATAAGATTTATGATAATAAAATTTAAAAATTAGGGATTTTATATGTGGAAGAAAATTTATGACCTGTAACATCCTCTTACATGAATATTCATTATAATTAATAAGAAAAAGTATATATGATTCAATCCCAAAAAATTTTATAAATCAATTAACTTTTAAGACTTAAGAGCACCAAATTTTGTTTGACGTCTTAGGTTTGAATGTGAACAGAAATTATAGTTGATGGAAATTATGATATGGACACAACTTTGTTATTTTCTTTTGCTCTTTATCTTTCTTAAAAACCTGTGGCATGTATGTGGTAGTACCTTAAAAATCTTAAAAGTTGGAATATCTTCATTAATATGTAATGAATGAAAAGTGTTTTATTATTTAAAATGTTTGTAATTCGCCGATTATATAAATTGAATAGGTTTTACTTAGTTTTGTTTTGTAACATTCAAAACATTTGAAGGTTTGGTCTTTTAAGTCGAGGAGTTTTATGTAAAAAAAATGATTATGAAATCACTTATAAATCTCTTATTTATATAATGAAAAGTTATCAGTGGCTACTATGCCAGTTTGTTTAAAGGTATCTAAGTAACTTTTTTTTAATTAAAAAAGTTGTCTAGGTAACTTTGGAAATACTTATGCATGGAAATATCAACATTAGTTCTTTTAATGAATGATGACTTTTTCTCTTAATTCTTTTGTTATTAAATTATATAGCGAAGTCAAATTGAGTTTATATTTATGCCATATTAAGTTAATCAAATTGTTTATTAATCTTCCAACTTTAAAGCTTGAATTTTTAATAACACTACACTAAAATATGGCTATGGAAAGTTAACTTGGTACAAGTATAGTCAATTTAGTTTGACACATATATAAACTTTATTCGACTCTGCTATAATTATAATAATCAAGAAAAAATAATAACTTATTAAAAGTTATATATATATGAATTAAGGATAATGTAAACTTGGGCCTACTAAAGTTAAGAAATAATTAAAAATATTACTAATTGATTATTTACAAATTTATATGTATAAAAAAGTAGAAGTATTGGCATTTATCTCAATGAAATGATTTTTAAGGGTAAATTTTACCAAACACCTACAAACTATCAATTATGTTCCTATAATTTAAAAACTGTCAAATCAGTCCATAAACTTTGAAATTACTATTGTCCGTTAGTCCCTTTGTCAATTTTTTCTTACATGAACAGATGGTAACATATGGCATGCCACATGGTGGGTTAAAATAATTTAAAATCTCTATAGTTTGGTAAATTATCAATTAAGTCTTTATAGTTTCAAAACTATCAAATAGGTCCATAAAGTTTCAAATTTAAGAACTAATTGATAGTTGATCAAACTATATAGACCTAATTACTAGTTTATCAAACTATAGAAACCTAATTAATAGTTTATCAAGTTATAAGGAGTTAAATGATTTTAAACATAATTAATGGATGATTTTAATAATTAAAATTAAAATTTTAATAATTAAAGAAATGTGTGCTATAAATACTATGTTCCTTTAATAAAGTATACAAAATTTTTAAATTAAAATTTGAAAAATCAAATAAACTATAAAAATATTTTTTCTTTTATAAGTTCAATACATATGACATTAGATATATTTGATAGTAAGATAAATGTATTTATTTTATAAATAACACAGTACTAATTAATTTAAATTAATAAAATTTTTTGAGATGATAATGATTTGGTTTAGATGTGATTTTATATAGCTTAAACTTAAAAGATTTTTTGAATATTTAATTTCAATTGGTTCTAACTAAAATAGGTTAGAACTTAATTTTAAAATATTTTTAAAATAATCATATTTATAGCAATCATAAAATTTTAAAATGAAAATATGTTATTTTAAAAATGATTATTTTAAATATATTTTAAATTAAGTTCTAACCTATTTTATTTAGATCCAATTAAAATTGAACATAAAATTTTAAAATTTTTTAAAATAATAATATTTATTTCAAAATAATCACAATTTATTTTAAAGCTTCATTTTATTTAAATTCAATCGAAATTAAATATAAAAATTATTTTAAAATTTTTAAATAATCATATTTTTGTTTTAAAGATTCTGAAATAAATATTTTATTTATATCCAATCAAAGTTGAATATAAAAAATATTTTAAGATTTTTTAAATAATCATATTTTATTTTTAAAATAATTTAAAAATATTTTAAATTAAATTCTAACATATTTTATTTAAATCCAATCGAAATTTAAAATAAAATTTTTAAGTTTTTAAAATCATTGT
This sequence comes from Pinacopodium congolense, assembly GCA_028565735.1. Taxonomy (NCBI): domain Eukaryota; kingdom Viridiplantae; phylum Streptophyta; class Magnoliopsida; order Malpighiales; family Erythroxylaceae; genus Pinacopodium; species Pinacopodium congolense. Next base: position 7,452,368 of record JAOXYD010000002.1, read on the forward strand.
ATTTGATTTCACATTTTAAAATAGTGTTATCTTATTTAAAATATTTTTAAAATAATCATATTTTATTTTATAATTATTTTTAAAAAATTTTAAATTAATTTCTAACATATTTTATTTAGATCCAATTGAAATTGAATATAATTTTTTTAACTTTAAGCTATATAAAATCATATTTAAATCAAACCATTATCATCACACAAAAAATTATCAATTTGAAACAATTAGTACTGTATTATTTATACAATAAATATGTTTACCTTACTCTCACATATATTCAATGTTATATATATTGAACTTATAAAAGAAAAAATATATTTATATTTTATTTTATTTTTCAAAATTTAATTTAAAAATTCCGTGTCCTTTATTAAATGAATATAATATTTATAATACGTATTTTTTAATTATTAAAAATTTTATTTTAATTATTAAAATAATCTATTAATTAGGTTTAAAATTATTTAACTCCTTATAGTTTGGTAAACTATCAATTAAGTTTCTATAATTTGATAAACTATCAATTAGGTTCCTATAGTTTGATAAACTATCAATTAAGTCTTTAATTTAAAATTTTAGGGACTTATTTGATAGTTTTGAAATAATAGGAACTTAATTAATAGTTTACTAAACTATAGTGATTTTGAGTGATTTTAAGCCATACACGTGGCATGCCACTTGTCACCATTTATCCATATAGGATAAAATTGACGGATAGTAATAATTTCAAATTTTAGGGATTGATTTGTCAGTTTTTAAATTATAGGAACCTTATTGATAGTTTTCCAAATAACAAGGATGTTTGGTGAAATTTACCATTTTTTAATTATGAGGACTTTCAAATATCAAAATGTTATCCCTAAGTTATTGTTAATTTAAATATTATAAATATAAACTCTAAATTTAAAAAATAAAAAAGAGTAAATTAGGCTTTACCTCTCATAGTTTAGCTAAATTTCATTTCACCTTATATAATTTTAAAAATGTCATCACACATCTTCGAATTTTGAAAAAATTTTCACTATACCTCATGACCATGTTATATGCCCAGTCACACACATCAGTTATCTGTCATGTCATTTGTCATGTCAACCTTGCTCCAACGTTAGCTGTCGCATTACTTATCAAGTCGATCATCTGATAGTGAACGTGAAATATTTAATGGTAGGGGATATAGTGAAAATTTATAGAAAGTTTAGGAGGGTATGGCAATATTTTAAAGTATACGAGGGGAAATTAAATTTATTCAAATCGCGGAGTTAGATTGTAATTTACTCATATTAAAAAAAAAAGAATCAACTTTAATCTTAAAATTATTTGGTATCACTTTTACTTTTTTATTAAGGATTTTAGTTTCTATTTGTTATTTTTTATTTATATTAAAAAATAAATATCTTTGGCTTAGATTTGTAATAAAAAACTAAAAAAAATGTATGACTAAGATTTATCATAAAAAATAGTTTAGAAATGATTCTTAAACCAAAATACTTTCGTATATATTAAAAATATATATTAGTTAATAGATTATATATATTAAATTATAAAAATTTAAAAATTTTATTTATATTTTTTTAAATTTAAAATTCGTTTTTATAAAAACAAAAACATTTTCTATTTAATTTATTCATTTTAAAAAATTAAAAACCAAAACCATAATCTATAAACAATTAATTTGAGAACCTAAAGCTTAATAATAAACTCCGTTACAAGGAAAGACATAATCTATGAGCTCCTTAATTTGTGAGTCAAAAGCCAATGATTTGAAAATAAAAGATTTGAATAGGATGAAAGGAGAGATTTAAAATTTAAATGTTCAATTAATATTAGTTTATTATAAAATTGATATTGAATCGGTATATAGAGTAATAATATATATAAATTATAAAATAAGAAAAATATATTATAGAATGAAATGTATAATTAAAATATAAATAAACTAATAATATCTATTATTATGTAATTAATTAGTAATAAGTTTACTTAAAATTGAATCTAATATAAAATATTAAAATAATACTAATAATTAAAATTTTACTTTTTAATGATGTTGTATCTCATCTTTATTAAAAATTTTAAATCTTTCAATGGTATACAAAGAGTGATAAATCATGCTTTTATTTTAAAATACTTACATTAATATTTTTATTATATTT
>JAOXYD010000002.1:7474108-7491018 GCA_028565735.1 Pinacopodium congolense
TGAAGAAAAAAGGCGGCATTTATTTTGCAGTGCATTTTAGACCTAAAGATTTTAATTAATATTCATATTAGACTCTAACATTTCAAAGTGTTAAGGTCAAATCTTTACGTTTTATAAACGTTTAAAAACAACCTTAACGTTTAAAAAATGTTCAAAAACAACCTTGGATCCTATTCTATTAACTGGAGTCGTTAATTGTCACGTGACACAATATATGACTGGTCCACGTGCACATATGGACTCCCAACATGCCACGAGATATATTTTTAACTGTCACGTGGCACAACATGTGATTATTCCACGTGTACATGTGGACCCCTAACATGTCACGGGGCATATTATTTTCAGACTTTTTTAGTGTGAGTCTCATAATACCACGTGGTAATAGGACCTATCTGTCTAATTTTATTCTGCCATATGGCAGTGGTGCATTAATATAAAGTTTAATATTAAAATATTATAAAAGTTAACAATCGATTTTGGTAGCTTAAATAGTAAAGCTCTACAAAATCTTTCAAAAAGTTGCGGGTTCGAATCCTCTTGAATGCGATAGTGTTTTATAGTTCTATTTCAAAACGGCATTATTTTGATTGGAAAAATGTTGTTGAACTATCCATAAGCAATTTCAAACCATAGATCTTTTTCACTTATCGTTAGCTCCTCACAATCTAGTCTACAAATCCATTCCAATAATTTTGCAATATTAATGTTATATAAACATTAAAAAGCTTGGAATGGGAGAGCCACTACCATGTAACATAATACTATTGGATAAATAGGTCTCATTGTCACACGATAGTCCATATTATAACATTGTAAGACTTACACCCAAAATTTTCAAAAAGTCATGTGACATGTAGGAGTTCACATGTGCACGTAGACTAATTATATATTATTACGTGCCAGTTAATAACTTCAATTAATAAAATAAGGTATATAATTGTTTTAAAACGTTAAAATTATTTTTGAACATTTGTAAAATGTTAAGGTTTCACTTTAGAACGCTTAGAATTTGATTTAAATATTAATTAAAATTTTTGAGTCTAAAATACACATTTTGACTATATGTTAACGCTTATAACCTAACCGCATTTTTATATGTTTTTTAAACAATCATTTGCTTCTAATTTTATTTTTGTTTTTATTTTATTAATTTTTATGCTATTTTTAAATCTAAGTATTTTATTTATATTATTTATATTAATTTTTATGATTTAAAAAATTAACATAAAACATAAATGAGAAATAAAAAATAAGAATGCCATTTTCTTAATGACGAAGATAAACTGAATCCCTGGTACAGGCAACCCCAGTACATACCAAAAGGCAGCATTTTCTTGGGAGCGCCAGCCTGCCAGGTATTATACTACAAAGTCCCAAGTAAACAACGCACTTTAATTAAAAACTCTTTGCATCTTCGAGTTCGACGCCAACGACACACGCCCATGGACGACTTCCCTCACAACCATCACTCCCACACCCACCACCATCACCACCGAAGAGGAGATGACGATTACGGTGAGGAACGGAAAAGGGAGTACTACCCACCTCCAGGTACCTTCCATCCTGATCAACCACCACCCTATCGCCGGGAAACTGAGTTTGTTCCTCCCCCATCCGGATACTATCAAGATGAGAACTTTGCGCCAGCACCTCCACCAATACCGACGCCGTATGTTGAAGAGGTTGAGTACGGTGCGCGACGTCCGCCAACCGCTGGTGTGATCCATGTTTCTCATGAACAGCATGAGATCCGCCAGGCTTTTCAGCCTCCTCTGCCTTCTTTTGGACATCAGTATGGCTCTGAGTCTGGGATTGGTCTGTCTAATAAACCCACTGTCAGGGTTTGTTCTAAGGCTGAGCCCAATTTTAGCCTCACTATCAGAGATGGGAAAGTGATTCTCGCCCCATCTGATCCGTCTGATGAGTTCCAGGTGAGTTTTGTAGAAGACTGATCGGATAAAATTCTGACTTCTTGTTTAAAAATCGTTACCCACTTGTAAAGATAACGGTTTAATTTCTGGGTTTGTTGCTGCTGGAGGTTGATTTGTGATTGTTATTGTAGAAATGGTACAAAGATGAGAAGTACAGCACAAGAGTGAAGGACGAAGAAGGATGCCCCTGTTTTTCCTTGGTTAATAAAGTCACTGGAGAGGCCATCAAGCATTCAATTGGAGACAGTCACCCAGTAAGAATTCTGTCATATTATTAATATCGGTTTGTTTGACGTTCAATCTTCTGTTCTGGGAACATATGATTTCTGCTCAAACATTCTATTTCAAATTTAAATGTCAAGCTGCTGGAACATGGTAACAAGATTTCATGTTATATAATCGATTAACGATCTCCTTTTATCCCACTTGAGGTGAATTAGCACCTGATCAATTAGAGGTTGATAAAAGATTGAATGTTGACGTTGAAACTTGAGACATCTCATGCCAGGATATTGTTTCTGTTTTTTATTTTCTGATTTTGTTTTTGTAAATATAGAAATCAAGAAAGAAATTTGCTTCTGTTTCGATTTTTTTTTAATTACAAAAATTAAAATATAAACAAAGAAAAAAATTATATTTTTTCACATTTAAAAATAAGTTTTTTACATTAAATAATTATCATAATCTATTATTTAATTTGTATTTTTAAAGCATATAAAAGAATTTTGGTAAGAATTTAAATTTATTTTATATTTAATTGTTATTATTAAATTTATTTTTTATTTAAATCTCAATTAAATAAGTTTTTATTTTTAATTTTTTATTACAAATATTAAATTAGTTTCAGTTTTTTTATACATAAACTAAAAATAAGAGAAAAAAATTATAATAGAAAATAAAAGTAAAACAAACAACTTCTTAACTTTGGATACGTGCATAAACCGTTACAGTTTGAATTTGATTCCGTCTCCCAGACGTTATTAAGTCCAGTTATTGATACATTGGTTTTGGAGGCGTGTGCCAATGACATTTCTAACAGTCTCTTATTTTCTGAGCACGTTTGGTATTACTTCTCGTTTTTATTTTTGGTTTTTATTTTTGTGCATGTGTATTGGTTTCTGTAATATTTTATTGATTTTTGTATTATTTTTTTAGTTTTTGTGCTGTATTAGTATATTGTCTTTTTTATTTCTGTGTTGTTTTTATTAGTTTCTGACAAAAAGAAAAAATTAAATGGATACCAAACAAGGCAACGTCAAGTACTGGTGTTTTCGAATATGAATTATTGTAGATGAGGATATTAAGTGAACTGATTACATACATGAGGTCAAATTAAGATAGATCTTTTCAATTTTGAATTTAAGATGAAATGCTGTAGACATGCCACGTGCATATGTGATGTAGCTGGTCATTGCTGCTACACGTAGACAATAACAGTTAAGAGCTTTTAGTGATCAGATGTAGAATTTTTGATAGCCTTTTGTCGGGGGTTCAACAATAAGCTAAGGGCGCATATAGAATTGCTAAGATATGTTTTCTGCAGGTGCAACTCATTCGCTACAATCCAGATTATATGGATGAGTCTGTACTATGGACTGAGAGCAAGGACTTGGGTGATGGTTACAGGGCAATAAGAATGGTTAATAACATTCACCTGAATGTGGATGCTTTTCATGGTGATAAGCATTCTGGTGGTGTCCATGAAGGGACCATAATTGTGCTTTGGAAATGGAACAAAGGAGATAACCAGCGATGGAAAATCGTTCCAAATTGTAAGTGTTCAATGATCAAAATTAAAGGAGTTGAACTCACTATAGATGTTACGTTATTCTGAAATTGACACTTGATTTTCCTTCCTTGGGACTCCATGAGTAACCAGATAAAGGATGATTCTTTTGAAGTTTGCTCACAACTGATATTCATTTGATAACAAATGCAGGAATTGCAGAGAATCGTGTCTTCCTTGCTTGAAGCCATATCCACTTATCTAATTAAAACTCGGTTGGTTCTGTTGTTGCCTTATGTTTGGTTTGTGCCTGTTGTGCACCGGGCTACGAGTCCTGCTGCATGGCTGAGACTTTAACTTTGGCTCCTACTTATTTACGTACTGTGATAAATCCATATATCCATATATATATATATATGGATATGTGTCTCTATGCATCTGTGATAAGTATTATGTGAACTTGTATTAATTGTGAGCTTTCTCAAACCAATGCAGTGAACCCTGGAAGAACTTTTATGTACTTATGCATTTTGTGCTATTTTGCTGGGATATAATTTCTTCTGATCCCTTCACGGAAAACATGAAAATGTCTGCATAATCATGAATCATCGCCTAGCTATTTTCTTTAATATCCTTTACCTAACCTCATTGGCGATGCACAGTGGTTTAATGAATCACCAAACTCGGTCCCATTCTACTGCATGCCTTATGGATACACTCCATTTTGTTCCTACCCTTGTGTTCTTCCGCTATTGATGATAGGTGGAAGGGACCATCGTCTAGGGTCCATCCAATTAGGTTGGTCTCCCACATCGGTGAGCATCTTTTAAAAGAGTGCGGAATCATGCTCTTGTTTTTTTGGGAATTAACTCTCCTTGTAGTGTGTGAATGATTTTTGAGTCGTAAACTCCCACCCACCTGTCCTTTTTCCTTTGCAGTTTACGTTAGATGCCTTCTAAATCCTACGTACTTGATTCGGGTCGTTTATGTTATTTATGCGGGTCGCATGATTTAACACCAAAAACAAGTAAAGGATGTTCACGTCTAAACAGCCTCGTTTGTAGTTTATCAGTCTGTGCATGCTTTATTAAACAGTCCTTTGACGTTCTAGTTATCACTGGAAGGAAGTAGGAATGTTTTAAGTCCAACACTGCTGATTAAATTCAAAATAAATTTGGGTTTAGCTCACCCTAGGCTAAACTCAATCGAAAATTGGACGTTAAATTACCTTTAAATATTATAACATATATATATTTATTTAATAATTGTCTCTTCATTTAAATTTATGTTATTTTGATTAAAAATAACATTAAAATTTTACACCGAACTTCAAACTGAAAAAAAAATAAAGAAGAAAAAGCTCAACTCAATATAGAATTTTATCTTTTTATAGGTATGTTTATAACTCGAATTTAATCTATTAATTTATTAAAATTTTTGGGTTTAAATTTGGGCCTTAAAAAGGCTTAAGCTCAAGTTGAGCCATTATGATTCTTAATTATTTCTATATTCATCATAAGGGGCTTCAGATGGTTAATATCTATCCAGTTGAAGCCTATTTCGGCTAGTCCCAAGAAGCCCGGTTTCTTTCTTTTTGTGTGTGCTTTGTCTACTTTATCTAAGAACTAAGCATTAAATTTTAAGGTTGTCTACATTTGATGAATAGTTTTCTCTTGTGATGACACCATTTATTTTGTACTATTATGGAGGTTGCGTGACTACTTGTAACACCAAAATTATCAGTGTCACTGTCGCCATTACACCAATTTTAAATGCTTCAGAAAGGAATGATTGGCATCTACCCCAAACTTATGGAACCAACCTTATCTTATATCTCTAAGGCTTTGCTATATTAAGGACACAAAATAGAAAGATAAAGAATAAATTAAAGCTATATAAAAATTTATTTCACCATGCCAAATGATTCTTTTGGAAATCTAGTTGTCAATAAGGAAAGAGGATATTTCAATCTTTAACTAGATATACCTTGTTTATCTAATGGTTAAAGTACACCTTCTTAATTGAAAATAAGAATGTCTAAACATGATATGAATACGGGGAAAATCATAATATCATCTTCAAGTGCTACATGTTCATTTGGTTCAACTTTTATTATTACTATTTTTAGTTGTTATTTTAGGTTTTTATTGTCTATTTTTTTTAATTTTCGTTTTATGTTTATGATTTTAGTTGTTGTTTTTATGTGTTATGTTATTATATATATTGTTTTTATTGTAAACTATGTTAATAATAAAAATTAATATATTTTAATCTCATTTTTGTTAATCAAATATGTAATTTTACATTAATAAAAATATTTAACAATTATAAGATTATATAAATAAAATATTAATAATCATTAGTAATAATTATTTAATAATAAATAAAATTTTATTATTATCAAATGCTTCTCCCTCCTCCGGACATGGACAACTCTCCAGTAAGCTGCGAACGACAACAAGCAAGGAACGTCGACGACTGGCTGTGATGGTGACTGGCTGCACGGCCCATTAGAGTCGAGTGATCCACACAACAGTGAAAGCATAACGACTATGGGCAAGTAATGACTGCATTTGGTTACATGGCGATTAGCGACATGGTGGCGACAAGAAGCCTAGCAAAGGAGGCCGATCCACACAACAACGATCTCTCCAAGCGGGAGCTGTGGCTAAGCTTTGAAACAGGGAGGAGCCAATAAAAACCAGAGTCGATACCTACGTGTTGGAGGGGAGAGGAGAGGGTCGGCAACTTGGTCTTGTTTCTCTATGTTTCTATTTTGTTTCTGTCCATAACGTAAATAAAAATTAGGCAAAAATGCAATAGAAGAACAAAATAAGGAAGGAAAGCAAACCAAAATCGCAACTAGAAAAATGAAAAAGAAGAACCAAACCAAAAACAAATTTGTTCCTCGATTTCTGTGCTTGGAGCAACAACGACCAAAAATAAAAACAGGCAACAAAACCAAACACTTACTAAAATTATTAAGATAAATAAAATTAACCTCTAGGTTAACTGAATACTAAAGTATTTCTCTCTAACTATATAAAAGATAGTTTCTACTTTTTAGTTATTTAATAAAAATAATAAATTTTCTAGTAATCAATCTTTTATGATTTTTTTTCATTTTAGTATGTAATTTTAAAAATTTTCAATTTAATAACCAACCTTTTAAAATTCGTTTAATTCAAGTAAAAAGATAGATTTCATTAATTTTTTTAAAACACGTTTAATAGAATCTAACACATGGATATTCAAGTGGTAAAAATGTGTATTCGTAAATGCTCATGTATGCAATCCAATAGTGATTAATCTTTAAAAAATTTTAATCTAATAATCATTTTTTTGAAAAAAAATTTCATTTTAGTGTCTCATTTTTAAAAACTTTTAATTTAATGAATAATCTTTTAAATTTTGTTTAATTGAAGTTAAAAAAATAGATTCTATTAATTTTTTATTGATATAGTTAACAGAACCTAACAGACAGACATCAACGTCGCAAAATGTACATGTCTTTATAAAAATATCATTTAAATCTTTTAAATTTGAAAATCATTAAATAAGTTTTAAATTTTAAATAAATTATTATTTATTAAATTTTCGATAAATTTGTCTTATGTTATTAATAAAAACTCAAATGTATTTTCATGCATGATAAGTATGGATTTTTTTTTCTATATTATGTTATTATGATCGTTTTGAAATTTCATAAACTTATTTGATAGTTTTGATACCTTGATCAACCATAAAGATTTTCAGTGAATTTAGCTCTTTATAATATTTATGAAATAAAAAATTTTAAAAATTTATCTTCTTTTGTAAAATAAAATCAATTTTAATTTTTAATTGAATAATTATTCATATTAATAGTTAAATTTCTTCTATTCTAACTATTTATAAAATTTTATTCATTAATTGTATATTGATGATATGTTACTAAATAACTATATTTATTATTAGTCAATATTAAATAAATTTATTACCCCATTTAATAAATCGGACACACATGGCTAGGGTATGGTTTAAAATATTCATTTGAGAGTTTCTTGTCATATTGCTAGCGACTCAACTACTTTTTCACTTCTCAAATAAAATAGCTAATGTTCTGGAGAAAAACACCCGTTCACATATCGATAATGACCTTTTCATTAAAAAAAACACACTAATTAAGAACTTCTGGATTGAATTCTATTAAGTGACACAATAAACCTAATATATTACTATAATTTCAATTATTAGCTCCGGTGATAACTATCAAAACAAGATAGCCTCCCTTTCTTGTTGCCTTGATAAAAACCAGAAAGAGACACACCTCTCACATAATATCAGTTCTTTTGTATCCTGCTTCTTCATGCTAGTCCTTTAATTAATCTCATCATCTTTAGTAGTTACGTGTAATACCATCAAATGATTATCCAATCCTAATTCATCTATCTAAATTATTGGTATAAATCTTTAATGGGCATACTTGTGTATATAGAGTTGTGGAGGGATTAGCCTAGAAAGGTAACTACATATAAAACTCTTATAGCTATGATACTAAATCCTATTTTAGATTTACGATCAAAAACACAAAGCTAACTAGAAACATGAGGTCCACGGACATGCTTTGGTTATCTAGTTATAATTATATATCTTTCTCAAAGATAACTTACAGTCGCTACCCGTGAAAAAATAGCTCTTTAATTTTCAGCATTAGAATTATGGAGGGGTTGTTTAGTATAAATTTAGTTTTAGATTCTAGTTTCTTATTTTTTTAAGTATAAAAATCGAAAAAAAAAAGCATAAAAATCGAAAAAGACAACATATTAATACAGTACAAAAACTGAAAAAAAAAAGCATAAAAACCTAACACAACACATACAAATCAATACAAAAATATAAAAATCACAATTAAAAATCATAACTAACATCAATATCAAACAACCTGAGTTAATCCTATAGTTCATTATCAAAGTCTACAAATTAAATCAAACAATAACTCTTTAAGATTAAAGTTCAAGATTCTATTTCTATGTCAGCCTCCAAGTTGTATGTAAGGAGTACTTTGCTTTTACTTTTTTTTTTTTCCCTTTCCCCTTCCGTTCTCTTTAATTTAGTATTCAGATACATATACTAGCTGTGACTTGTGAGCAAGGTTAGATGACATCAGTATCACCATTTCTAGTGGCTCGGATCAAGGTGAAAATATATATTAAATTCGGGACCACCTTTATTCCGCTATATACCATTCGTTGATCAAACTTAAAGTTAGGTTTCTGTACACTATGTTCATAGAGTAGGTTAGAAAAAAAGTAGATGGAAATGAAAAGAAATTGCTAATAAAGGGAAGCATTTGATAGCATTAAGTAGAAGATCTTAATCCGTTTTTCATATCGTTAGTTTTCCTTTGTAATCCTGGAAATTAATTTTATATAAAATATAGGTGATGTATGGCTTTTATTCTATGTAATGTAATGTTTTTTAATAGAAATTTTTGCTGGGAAATAAATAATGAATGTAATAAATGATAGCCCTTAATTTTTTTTTTATTTTTTTCACTATATCTGAATAAAATATAGCTCGATTTTAGAATGAATGTATAAAGAATTAGACTACTCAACCACGTAATCTTTACTTATCACACCAAATAATACAATCGAAACTAAATAATTAATGCAGTTATATAAAAGAAGGAAATCAGACAAATTTCATCTCATGGAACTACAAAAACAAATGGGATATAGTTGAAAATCCTTCCTTCTAATTTGGTAGGCTTCATGTTCTAGATGAGATTGTCATGAAAATGATACTGCATGACTTTTCAAGCAAATATTAACCCAATTGCATGCAAACATACAATATTGAAAAACTTATTAGATACTTAAAATGATATCCCATATCAACAAGAAAGAGATATATCTTCTAAACCCATCTTTTTTCATTGAATGACTACCTTTAGTCCATCATGTAACATGTTCAAAAATACACAACCAATTTCCCTTTGGTGACAATTAAAAAATAGTACTTAGATGCTGCTAGAGCAAACCAAGAGCTCCAATCAACAAATTAAGATTTGAAATTGGTAAGGAATTTAATCCATGGCACATAGAATATCCCTTTTCTTGTATGAAATTAAAACTACAAAATCCCCATTCAAATCCGAATATATCGATTTGTTTCTTGAACCCACACCAATTCTCACCTAATGAAGGTGAAGGGCGGCCTCTAAATGAGCGCTAGGTGGATCAATTACAACCCCACCAGCCCCATACTCGACGGGGGTTGATCCTCTTCAATGTATACACAAGATGATGCAATGTGTGGCCCAACCAAATCTTGCCATGAAAGAGATTGATCTGAGGTGTACTATATCGTCACCAATCGTCACCCGAAACTGTTGTGTGCCTTCTTTGCTTTGGAGTTTCGTTTTTAGCCGCAAAAGTCAACAGTTCTAAGTTACAGGGAATTTGTACAATTTTTTCTTTTTATAAAAGTTTTGTCTATGTCATGTAGAGTTTTAGGGTTAACACTTTCTGAAGCCTTCTTATGTTGAAGTGTCCACACGTTACACATTATTAAAGTCTTACCTCTTTTTGAATTTTTAATTTCCGGATTCCATTCCATATCTTGCGCTACAACACCATAATAAACAAAATAAGTAAGGTATCAACCCATATATTATAACACCTATAATAGTTTCACTTGTTCTTGCGTATATAATCTATTTGTTGACAAATTATTAATCAAATCGCAAACAGTGATTAGATAGAAACTTAGACATAGATGTGAACACTTTAGCAAAAATGATGTAATTTGGGAAGTATGATCCATAGCGGCAACTATTAGAATGTCAATATGTGGAAAAGGCATTTTGGTTGGTCCCTGCGCCTACTCTAAATTCTTCACAATAATAAACAATGTCAGAAGGGAAACTAAGTGAAACTATTCTATAATATTTGTAAGGCTAATTAATTGAGTTAATCACTTGTGATTTGTTAGAAAGATGAAGTGCACAAGTTCTATGCAAAATCTAAGGCGGCTTATGGAGTCGATGTTTGGGGCGCTACAAGGTTATTGGTGCTTGAACATTAACTTTCTACTTGTCGGCGCCGATATGTTTACTTGCCATTGATTTGGAGGCACGTGTGCAATTTCACCACATGTTTAATCTTCCTCTAGCTTCAGACATTAAGAGTCGGTAAATTATTAATTGCCAGTCACACAAAAGCAAAGAAAATGTTTTAGTGAAGCAAAATATCGTATAAAATTCATTGGTTTACATGATTGTTAACTTTATTGTTCAATTATGTATTCTTCTTTGGATAGGACCACCTACAATTGATTACTGGGGACTAAATTGATCTGTAAGTTATATTTTCAATAACCGGGGCGTTTCAAACCATGTGTTAAACGAAAAAAATAGATAACATTTTTTGGTTTTAGTAATTATTCAATTATAACAACTATGTTTTTATTCTTTTCTATTTCAATCCCTTAATTAATATATATTTAATTTAATATTTAATTTCTACTAATTTTTTATGTCAATTTTCATTAATTTTTAACAGAAATATTATGTAGTATTAAATAAATTTAATTAGATATACAAAATAAAATCATGCCTCTCCAATAAAAATGTTTTGTTAAATATTAACGAAAGTCTTAATATAATATAATCAACAAATTTAAAGGATATAATTAAAAATTTTAATAATTGGACGACTTAAATAAAAAAACTCACAATAAATTAAAGATTGAAAACTTATTTGTCTCACAGTCAATTAAGTTTAATCTAAAAAATGGCACCAGTACTAGCTTATCCACTAGCTTGTAAATAAATAATTGATCATGACTTTATGGAAGAGTCACACGGTATAGATGCAGCAAATTGTAAGTTTTTTAGAACTAAATTTTCTTGAATGCCCATGAATGCTTTAGGTACCTTATTGGGTTATTTGTGGAAAAAATTAATGAAGTTAACTCTTTTATTCTCTAAATTAATTTTACAGGTTCAAAATCTATCTACAAAAGAATGGAAAGAGGTTATTCCTATAAATGCACTTAGTCAGATGCCTATGGAGGGCTTGATCATCTTGGTTAGCATTCAAGGTAACTTAAGAATGTCTCTAGGGTCAAAAGAATAAAAAATCAATAAAAATAAACAAAGTTATCTGCGCAAGTTGTTTCATGAAGTATACGTATGAGGTGGTTTCACCAAAAGTATCTTCCAATGATGTGGTCATAGAATAATCCTTCGGCATTCTTCTGAATTGCAAGATCAAATAAAACTAACAATTTCTTCAATGTGTGTCGCATTCTTGAATTACTTGATGAAAAATGTTGAAAGGAACAATAATCTTGAATTAGGAAGAGTAATATTTGACTTTTTATATTAGTTGACCAAAATCACATAACTTGGGTTAAAAACTTAAGCACACATAATTAGATTTCTTGTTTTCAATCATCGGATTAATTTGCATTTGGCTTCTTCCAATGGACTTTCTAATTCATGAAAAAAAAAAAAAACTTTTCATTTTCTATCCCCCCCTCTTAAAATTCCATGCGTTGAGTTTTATTAGAATGTTCATAAAGTCTACAAATATGTTCTTTTTCCTTCACTTGCTTTTTTTTATTATCTAGGGGCATGTTTAATTGGGTCATGGGTTTTAGTTTTTTATTATGGTTGTTGCATTTTGGTATTGGTTATTGTATTTTTTTTTCGATTTCTGTACTGTATTAATATGTTTTCTTTATTGATTTTTGTATTTAGAAAAACAGGAAATAAAAATAAAAAATTAAAGTAGAACTAAACAAGCCCAACTAACAGTCTTACACAAAACAAATGTCTAGCTTATAGCTAGGAGGAATTGACAATTTAAAAAATGGGATTTTGGTTTTACTTAGAAAATTTACTTTTAAAAAATATGTCTTGAAGATCAAGGACCTCATGTATTAATATGATATTGGACCAATTAAAAGTTCATAACTTCAATTTGCAATAATTGTATCAAAATTATGTTCTTAATTAGTCAATAGAATTATTGTTTAACTTCTCATTTTACATTTAAGTTGTTTTCTTTTAGCCTATAATACCCAAAATACAAAGTCTTGGGTCATAGTCTTGCAAGAAAACAATAAAATGGCATGTCTCTTGAAGGACAAACAGAGAAAGTTGGTGGTGAGGATTATTATTTGCATAGCCCTATAAAAAGACTGAGAGAGAAGTCTAGCAGGCCAGTGAATTAAACAAAAAAAACTAATTGTTACGAAACTTCTACAATATTCTTTTTTTAATTTTAAATTGACTTGAAAAATTTAATAGTTGTTTCATGAAGCAAACCACTTGCCTTCTCTGATGGTCATAGAAATATCTAAATTAATTTTAATATATTAATTGGAAATTTACGTTCACATTCACTTGTCTTATTTTATATCTGCAGGGAATTAACCCCGCTGCTTCAATTAGAAGATGCAGACCTAGTCATTCCATTTATAAATATATTTCATATGTGTTCTATTATATAATAACAACATGTGCGAGATATGGCGCTTCGTTGAGAGGCTAAGCTGACAAAGTCGAAGCTAAATCAAAGCTGAGCCATACAATGCATAAGAAAAAATGGGTTACATCAGACTCCAGAACTAACTCGTAGAGAAATAGAAGAGAAACTGTTCAAAAGATCTGAACTTGGACTATGGTTACCAACAGAGAATTAACTGATAAAACTCCCGAATCATCACCAAAGAACATGCAATGAAATTCTCAGAAGGTTAGGTGCCCCAATCAGATGAAAGGACTTTTTTTTTTTTTGCCCTTTAATGTGAAAGCTACACTTGCAGTCTTGGGTCCACCTCCAAAAAGCCAAAAAACCAGCTGACGCATATACATAAGAATCCTTTCTTTTACCAGTTCTTGTTTCATATTCATTTTCAAACAGGTAGATATAGTCTAGGAAAACAACACCCTAATCAATTATACACCTATTATATTTTTAAAAAAAAATTGTTAGTTTACATAAATATATATATATAAATATAGATAGATAATACACAAGAATACAAACTAAAAGCCACCATTCAGAGGCTTCCTCTATACTTCAACACAAGTTCCTTGTTGCCCACGGATCTTACTCAGCCTGCTCTTTCCTCAACAAGCTTTGAAGCTCCTTTATTTAAGCTTCCATTTTTGCTTTTGTTCTACTTTCGTAACAGTTCTATCTTCAAATTCTCCGGCAACTAGTCAATCGTCAATCCTCTTCTTTTCCGTCTTTCCTTCCTTTTAGCTTTGGTTGTTGTGTGTACATATAAAGCTTCCTGTGTTACCTTTGTGGTAGCGATTATAGGATTTGCTTAGATTCCTACATCTACAGCTACAGAATTCACCATGCAAGAGGCCACTGTGGTCAACAAAGGAGACGATCTCATCGATTTGCCACCTGGTTTCCGGTTTCATCCCACAGATGAAGAGATCATAACTCATTATCTTACAGAGAGGGTAATGAACAGCAGTTTCAGCGCAATTCCTATTGGAGAAGTTGATCTAAACAAGTGTGAACCTTGGGATATGCCCAGTAAGCTCTCTAATTTGTTATTTATCTCGTTTATTTGTGGAAAAATAAATATGATTCCAACCCCTTCCTTCGTCTATTTTACCATTTCTCTTCTTTATGAATTCTCGAAACTTGATGTTGAAATCAACTTGTGTTTTGTTGCAACAGAGAAAGCAAAGATGGGAGAGAAAGAATGGTACTTCTTTTGCCAGAGAGACAGGAAGTATCCGACTGGTATGAGGACGAATCGTGCGACTGAGGCCGGTTACTGGAAGGCGACCGGAAAAGATAAAGAAATTTTCAAGGGGAAAAACTGCCTTGTTGGAATGAAGAAGACTCTTGTTTTCTACAAGGGGAGAGCCCCAAAAGGAGAGAAAACCAATTGGGTCATGCATGAATATAGACTAGAAGGCAAATTCTCTTACTACAGCCTTCCAAAAGCTGCAAGGGTATGTATTGATTGCATGCACTAAAATTTTTTAAAAAAAAATTGCCATCTTTTTTCGCTCTTTTAACTCCTATTCTTTATTTCCTTTATTCTTGATTTTAAAAGGAAATTTTAGTTCTTACTTCTTTTTCATATCCTTAAAATCTTTATCGTTTTCACTTTTCACTTTTAAGTTGGTATGGAGTTCCTTGTCATGGGTTACCTCTGTCTGCTTGCTTTTTTTTCTTTTGCTTTCATGAGGAATCTGGGACTAAATATGAAGGCTCTTCTCTGGCTATGGTTTTGTAGGATGAATGGGTTGTCTGTAGGGTTTTCCACAAGAGCACAGGACTCAAGAAAACCCCATTCCATGATCTTCTGAGGGGGAACTCTTTTGGTGAAGATTTCTTGGATTGTCCTCCACTTCCACCTCTCATGGATCTGCCTTGCTCTAGCAGACCTGGCTCAAGCTTCAGTGATGGTGACAATGAACTCAAGGAAATGACATCAAGATCTTCTGATGGAAACTACTTTTCCTACTTCTCCACAAGCATCGTCAGCAATAATCAAAGTTTTGTCCAGCCGTCAAGTTCCAGCTACCAACCTTCAAGCTCCATGTTCCACCCACAGATTCCAGTCTCAAACCCGCTTTTAACTTCCCAAAACATGCCTGGCTACTTGCACCAAGAGAGGGGTCATACTTCGTTTCCAAACTTGGCAAGCTCTAGCTATGGTGGAAACAATCAAATGCTTTTGAGAGCATTGCCTGCTGACAACAACAATGACACATCTGCATCAGACAACCAATGCAAGGTTGAGCAGTTCTCCTCCAATCAATCTATGATCAGTCTGTCACAGGAGACTGGACTTAGTACAGACATCAACACAACGGAGATATCATCGGTCTTGTCCAAACGCGACATCGGAAGTAATAACAAGGGCTTTGAAGACCTTGAAACACCATCAGTTGGACCCCTTGGAGATTTGGAGTGTTTGTGGGATTACTGAAGATAGGAATCTACTTGCGTGCTTGTTTTACAGCTACTTAATTAGGAGATAAGTATGGCAGTCTTAAAATTCTCTCTTTTATTAAGATCTCATTAGGAAAATTTGGTTAGTTTGTTATGTCCTTGGTTTTTTGTACAGATTAGTTTCCTGTATTCCAAACCTCCACAGATTTCATTTTATTACAGATACTAAGTGAAGGATGCCATTGGTATAAAAAATCTCTGTACATTTTTTTTTCTCACGTTAGTGCATTCACAATAAAATTCTTCTGGATTTGTTTGAGTATTTCTTCATGATAATTAATTAATTAATTAATTAATTAATTATCTTTAATTTCATTCATTTTCAAAAAGTAGATCACGGCCTGCTGATACAATGTTTAATATTTACGAGTTGGTCTTTGATTACACCACTTATATTCTTTTGAACTCCATTTCATTTTTCCAAGTTGAAGTCTTATCAAACAAGTTCACAAGTCTATGACAAGCCCAAGTCTCAGAGGAGCATTCAATTGGGACAGCTCATTGAATCCCTTCTATTACGTTTTTCATTAACATTAAGTGATTTAATGATATAAGTTTTCATGTATTAAAAATGCGATGTTTTAATTTCTATAAAATGTCAACAAGTTTTAACTCTAGGTAGCAACTTTGAATAACTCTTCTTTTAAAAAAAGAAAAGAAAAGAAGAAAAGACGTGCATGCAATTCCAAATAAATGTAACTAATTATTAACTACGAAATAAAAATACTATAAAATAACTATTGAGGAGGTCCTAAGTTATTATAATTGATACACTCTATTATAACCACACAAAAAAATCATAATTGTCTTGTATATTCATCATTAAGGATGTGAAACTGATATTTATAGACCCCTCCTTTCATCTAATTTTTCATTTTATTCTCTCCCAAAATTAATTATAACCAAATAGAAATGAAAAAAAAAACTATCAATGAAGGGAACTATCAGTTGATGACATCAGAATAAAAGTTCTTTGTAAACTGTGCAAGCGAGGAAACACGGGAGAATAAGCAACCTCTCTTTACAGAGACCCGTAAAAACACAATCCAAATGAGTTATCTGAATCCCTGAATCCGTGCAGCATATTCCTCTCAGGACACCTTTGTTCAACCATATTAATTGACAATCATGAGGTTTCTTCAACTAAGGACTTAATCTTCTGTCGAACGTAAGGATTGGCTTTTTAGATGAACAGTCTTCTCTGCCCGGGTATCAGTAACATAGGCTAAATAAGCCTCACACCCTCTTCGGATTAGCTTTAAG
>JAOXYD010000002.1:7526027-7536845 GCA_028565735.1 Pinacopodium congolense
ATAAATTTTATAAATTTTAAAATTTAAAAGAAATAAAAATAAAAATATCAATAAACCTAAATTTGTATCTAATAATTGGCATTAATTGAAACTTTATTTTTATATTTAAAAATATTGAAAATCAATATTAATGGGTATAAATATAACATGAAAATTGTATTATATTTATTGTATTAATTGAATGTGTGAATGAGGTGCATTATATATATACTCCTTTTAAAACTCCTTTTAATTTATATTTAATTCTTCAATTAAACAATTTATGATCATAGATCAAGATTGACATATAATAATATGTCATAACCACCCAAATATTAGGAATGTCAAAGTGGTTTGATGAATATGTCCATATATGGTTATAATATATAATTTAATTCTTTCGTCATACAATGTTCCAATTGGATTTAGAGTATAGAATTCGTCTAACCTACATAATCTAATCATATTTGTTCTTATTAATTAGTAAACAATTTATAATTGATATTTGAAAAATCTTTTTCAAATTTCAATTCACTCTGGTTAGAGAATTCTCAAATCATCACTAATTAAGAATAACAGAACATTCTCCCTAATTACTTTAGAATGACGAATCCTGTATTGATTCACATAATTATCTGCCTATAATTCATACTATATCCAAATATTACTGACTGACCACTTTATAAAGCAGATTATAAATAATATCAAAATATAATAATTTGTATATGAGAAAACTTTGGTATCTCAATTGTAAAGATTAATTGTACAACCATCATGCTTAAGGAAATATACAGATATACATGTAATGTTTCATTTGGGATCCTCAAGATCTAGTCAGTGCAATAAACTTATTCTCTAACAAGTACTCATATGTTTGTTTAAGTGTCTCTACATTTTAATTTATGAGAAAAAAACATTATGTCTGTTAATTTGACCATTTCATCAATACTCCATATTGATAAAACCACGACTATGAAAATTTCGGGAATAATACAAAAATGCAATCCAAATCTCATAATGATAATCTCATTATAATTTCTAATTACATAGTAATTATTTCAGGAATTTTATCTTTTTGATTAATAATAAAATTAATTGAAAAATGTATAAAGATAAAGAATGCCTTTTATTGAATAAAAAAATCAAAATATCATACATGTGTTTACAACTAATAGATTGGCTATAAGGGCGTAACTAACAATCTCTCATTTGCACTAAAGTCAATCGCCTATATATCTAATATCATAGTCATTTATATTCCTATCATACTTCTTCTAAGACAATGGCTTAGTGAGAGGATATGCTAGATTTTCTTCAGTAGGCACTCAGTCTATCATGATGTCCTTCTACTCCACTATCTTTTGAAACAAATGAAACTTACTGAGTACATGTTTGGACTGCAGATGAGACCTTAGTTTCTTTGCTTGAGCAATAGCATCATTATTTTCACATTACAATATTATTAGATCAACAATGGTAGGAACCATTTCAAGCTCTGTAATAAATTTCTTGATCCAAACTACTTCTTTCGCTACTTTAAAAACTGCGATATACTCATCTTCAGTTATAGAATTTGCAATGGTTGGTTGGAATTCTTCCAATTAACTGCACTACCATTAAGAGTAAATATGTATTCTAACTGTGATCTGTTATCATCATGGTCTGACTGGAAATTAACATCTAAATAACCTTTAACTCTCAGTTCAATTCCTCTATAGACCAGAAAAATATCTTTGGTCATTCTTAAGTACTTTAAGATGTTTTTAATAGTCGTTTAGTGACCTTTAACATGATTAACTTGATATCTGATAGCATAAGAAATATCTAGTCTTGTACATAACATTGCATACATGATGGATATAACAGCCAAAGCATATAGAATATCATCCATCCTATTTCTCTCTTCTTTTGTCTGTGGACACATGCCCTTGGAGAAAGAAATCCCATATGTCATTGGTAAAAATCTCCTCTTGGAATTCTTCATGCTAAACCTCTTTAACACTTTGTCTATGTACGTTGATTGAGATAAGCCATGCAGCCTCTTTGACCTATCTCTAAAGATCTTTATTCACATAATATAGGCTACTTATCTCGTGTCTTTCATAGATAAGTTCTTAGATAACCAAATCTTTACAGATTGGAGTAATAGTATTTCATTTCCTATAAGCAATATGTCATCCACATATAGTATTAGGAAAATAACTACCCTCCCACTAACCTTCTTATACACACATGATTCGTCTAAATTTTTGATAAAATTAAACTCTTTGATTATGTCATCAAAAAGGACATTTCAACTTCATAACATTTGCTTAAGTCCATAAATACACTTTTGTAAGTTACATATTCAATCAGAAAACTTCTTAGATTAGATTATATCATATATACATCCTTTAATAAGTTCTCATTGAAAAAATATCATTTTCACATCCATTTGTTAAATCTCATAATCGTTATATACAACGATAGCCAATAAGATCATAATGGATTTAAGTATTGTTACTGGTGAAAAGGTTTCATTAAAGTCAACTCCTTTCTTTTGTCTGTAACCTTTTTCCACTAGCCTAACTTTGTACATATATATATTGCTACCCATGATAGTTTTTCTATAAAAAATGCACTTACTCTTAATAGGTATGATACCTTTAGGTGCATTTATCAAAGTCCATACTTGGTTAGTGTACATGAATTCTATTTCAGATTTCATGGCTTTATATTGGTTTAAAGAATCAATGTCTGACATTACGACCTTAAAACTCGTAAGCTCATTATCTATAAGCAGTATATCATCACTCTAATTTTTAATTTGTAGATATAATCTAACAGAGGTGCGATACATCCTATTAATACATTGCAAACTATATGCCTTTTCCACTTAAATGTTAGGGCATATTTAGTTAGGTTGTTGGTTGTAATTTTTGTGTTTTTATATTGGGTTTTGTGTATTTTTTTCAATTTCTATGTTGTTTTTAGTTTTTGTACTATTTTTTTGTTTCTTTGTTGTATTAATGTGTTGTTTTTATTGGTTTTTGTATTTTTTTTATTTCTATGTTTAAAAAATAAGAAACGAAAATCAAAAATAGAAACTCAACTAAACAAGGCCTTAGTTTGTGACTATTGAACTTCTTCGAGTTTTACCTCATTCCTACTACTTTCTTTAAGAACAAACTCTTTTTCTAAGAGTGTAGTATGTCTCAAGATAAACATCTTTTACTCAAGAGGATGGTAAAATTAATACTTAAAAACGCTCTTTTGAATACCCAACAAATATGTATTTATCTGATTTAGTTTAAAACTTATCAAACATCATATGCTTCACTTAGGCATCACATCCCCAAATCTTTAAGTGTGTTAATTTTATTCTAAAACCAATCCATATCTCATATGATGTTTTGTCAATTGATTTGGATGAAACTTTATTTAAAAGGTAAGCAGCAAGTTCAAGGGCATAACCTTAAAAGTTTATTAGAAGATCTATAAGATTCATCATGAAATGTATCATATCTAATGGAGCATGATTTCTTCGTTTAGACACTCCATTATGTTGTTGAGTTCTAGGTGAAGTCCATTATTAGAGAATCCCATTCTTTTTTAAGTAACCCAGAAACTCATAGTCTAACTACTCACTATCTCGATCAGATCTAAGTGTTTTGATAATTTTACAGTTTGTTTCTTTACCTCAAGTCTAAATCTTTGAACTTTTCAAATACTTCAGACTTCTATTTCATTAAATATACATAATCATATATTGAATGATCATCTATGAAATGTAATGAAATAGGTATATCCACCTCTTGATTGAGTTGTCATATGGCCACATACATATGAATCATTCGTACTGACACGTTGTCCTTTTCTAGTAAATGATAGTTTGGTCATCTTATCTAACAAACAAGACTCGTAAGTTTCATAAGATTCATAATCAAAAGGATTCAAGTATCCTTATTTATGGAATTTAGTGATTCTCGTTTCATTAATATAACCTAATATGAAGTGCCATAAATAAGATGGATTTTGATTACTTAATTATCTTTTCTTGTTATTTATGTTAAAGACTGACCTTTTAAGATCCAACTCATACAAACCACTTATAAATGTACCAGATCCATAATAAACATCATCTTTATAAATAGAACAACTTTTATTCTTAATCATAAAGATAAATCCATTTATGCTAAACACGAAATAAAAATAATGTTTCTAGTAATGACTAGAACAAAATAACAATTATTAAGTTCTAGAATAAGGCTAGAAGGCAAAGCTAAACTACAAGTTCCTATAACTAATGTAGTAACTCTTACTCCATTGCCAACTCATAAGTCCGCTTCACCTTTATTCAACGATTTACTGTCTATCAGTATATGCACATTATTGAAAATGTGAGATCCATATCTATTATCTAATACCTAAGACTGAGAAACAAAAGTATAATGATTGAATTCAATCATAAATATACCTAAAGATGAAGCAACCTTTTCCTTTTTTTTCCTTCAAGTTAGTAAGATAGTCTTTGTAGTTTCTCTTCCAATGTCCATTGGCCTCACAATGGAAACAAATACCCTTGTCACTATTCTTCTTGATACCTCCAGTGGCCTTTGCTACTTTATCTTTGCCTTTTACTTCTTGTTCTTATTCTTCTTAGAAGTCATACTCCTTTTCCTTGAAGAATAATAAAAAAAAAGAATAGAAGTAGATTCCTTCTTAAGGCATATTCAACAGCTTTAATAATGTCACTTCCTTTTGATTCAAGATGAAGTTCATGATGAACAGTGCAAAATCGAAGCTAGAGATTGGAACACCAGATTATGGTCAACTCGTGATCCATGACATAAACTAATTGACCTAATTTCTTAATATAGCAAATCATCTTTAGTACGTGTGTCTCTACCAAAGATTTAAGTGTCATCTTACATTGATACAATGCTCAAGAAGTCTCAAATATCTTTACTCTGTTATGTGCACTAAACAACTCTTAAAGTTGCAGTATTATGGACTTTGCATTCATATTTTTATGCTGCCTCTAAAGTTTACGAGACATACTTGCTAACATCATATCTATGACTTACTCATCATCATTTACATGAATATCATCTCTCTCCCAAACATCTTCAGCTATATCTTCAACAACATAGGTGGAATTGGAGTGTTAAGAACATATAGTTTTTTCTGTTGCTTAAGAACAATTCTCAAATTGTGAAAACTAGTCAGAGAAATTAGGTCCAGTTAGCTTGTTAGCATCTAAGATGCTCCTTAGGCACAAATTAGTACTCATATTCAAAAACTAAAAAATAAAAATAAAATAGAAAAAGTGAGTATTAGTTTTATACCCTAAAAACCAAATAGTTAAGGACTTTTAATAAAATTTGATTACGTCTACTATTTTAAACATACTAATAGCACTCACTATTAATTATAGAAATTATCATATAATTTCCTAGTGAGCTAGGATCCCATTTTAACTTAATTGATTTTGAGTGTGCTAAAAAAACCAACTAAATTAAAATTAAGTGAATAACATTTGTCGATCATATCTAATTATAAAAGATAACCATAAATTTTCTTAATTCTAGTTATTGATTTGATAATTAATTTAATTTAACAATTCAACTCTTGAAAAATTAAACTACATTCCAACATTTCCTAACAGATAAAACCATTGAAAATTATTTTTCATATAATTAGAAAACTAATTTTCTAATTTATTAAGACCTTAAATTAATTTAAACTTAATTTGATTAAAAAATTAATTTAAGTTAATTAAAACATATTGTAATGATTAAAAGCATGTGCCAGCCTATTTCCTATGAGGTGTGAGCCCTATGCGTACCTCACCCAATGCCTAAGGGTGCCCTTTCTTCTCCAATGAGTTTCATCTTTTTTTTTAATCTCTAGTTTTCATTGGTTTTCTTTGGTTCAAGCATCTCATCTCTACCTGCCTCTTTTCTTCCTCTATATGAATTACCTCTCTATTAATTTAACAAATAAAAGCAAGGGAACAACAGATCTGGTGTTGCTCCCTACAATGTTAGACAGCTTACTGGCACGTGGAGCCATTATTAACTTAAAACAAAAATAAGAAATGAAAGGTTTTAGACAAACATAATTAAAGCTTTTTCTATTATAGTATATTTCTTCTTGTATCCTAATCATAGTTGTTTATACGCCAGCCTCTAATAATATCCACAGGTTTACAGAAAGAGAACTTAAATCTTTTGAGAGGAAAACAGAGTTGTGCTTACAACCCTAAGATTGTCATCCTTATATAGTGAAAAAAAATCATATTTTTAATATTAAAATTAAAATTAAATACAAATCATAATTAAAGTCTAACTCTAATTATAATTATAATTTAATCTTAATTTAATCAAATATCTTATAGTTAACCCTAAAGTTTCTTAAACTTTACAATTAAATCCAGCTTAATTAAATTTTAATCTCTTACAATAAACCTATGTGTGTAATCTATTAGATTCCTAATATGTTAGTAATAATCATAAATTATAATTATAATTCATAATTAGAATTAGAATTAGAATTAGATAAATTAAAACTCATTGTAATTTATCTTTAATACTTAAACTAAACAATTTCTGATTATAGATCAAGATTGACATATATTAATATGTCATAATCTCTCAAATATTAGGAATATCAAAATGGTTTAATGAACATATCCATACATGGTTATAATTTATAACTTAATTCTTTCGTAAAAAAATGTTCCATTTAAATTTAGAGTATAGAATTAACGTCTACCATATATAATCCAATTATATTCGTTTATACTAATTAGTAAATGATTTATAATTCATATCTGAAAACTCCTTTTCAAATTTCAATTCACTCTGCCTAGAAAATTCTCAAATTATCACTAATTAAGAATAGTAAAACATTCTTCCTAATTACTTTAAAGTGATTAATCTTATATTGATTCATACAACTATCTCCTTATAGTTTATACTATATCAAAGTACTACCGACTGACCCACTGTATAAAACAAGCCATAAGTAACATTAAAACATAACAATTCCCATATGAGATAACTTTGGAAATTGCAAGTAATGAGATAACTACAGACACATAAGTAATGTTCCATTTGGAATCTTCAAGATCTAGTTAGTTTAGTTATTTTATTCTCTTATAAGTACCCATATATTTCTTTAAGTGTCTCACACTTTAACATATGAGATCAATTAATTTATTCATAAGAAAGAAACATAACGTGTATTAGTCTAACTATTTCATCAACACCCCGTCTTAATGAAACTATAACTAGAAAAATTTTAAGAATTATACAAAAATGGAATCCAAATCTTATAATTATAATCTCATTATAATTTTTAATTACGTAGTAATTATTACAAGAATTTTATCTTTATGATTAATTATAAAATTAATCGAAAAATGTATAAAAATAAAGAATGTCTTTTATTGAATAAAAAAATCACAATATCATACATGTGTTTATAGCCAATAGATTGACTGCAAGGGTATAACCAATAATCTCTCACTTGCACTAAAGTCAATCACCTATGTATCTAATACCATAGTCATCTATATTCTCATACTTCTTTTAAGACAATGGCTTAGTGGGAGAATCTGCTAGATTTTCTTTAGTAGGAACTCTCTCATCATGATGTCCTTCCACTCCATTATCTTCCGAGTCAAGTGAAACTTCCTGAGTACATCCTTTAACCGTTGATGAAACCTTAATTTATTTGCTTAAACAATAGCATCATTGTTGTCAAAGTACAATACTATTGAATCAATAGTAGTATGAACCATTTCAAATTCAGTAATAAACTTCTTAATCCAAACTATTTCCTTCACTACTTCAGAAACTACAATATACTCAGTTTCAGTCATAGAATTTGCAATAATTAGTTATTTGAATTGAGCAGTTGATGAAGGAACCAAAAATAAATAAGCTAATAATTCCTTTATCCATTCTATAACAGGCAAGCGATCAACTCGAAATTGAAAACTTACAAACTGTGTTGTACTAGCATATCACAGGTACTTAAGCTTTCTTGCAAATCTGAAGCTTTATTTTCTTTGTCAATGAATTACTCTCTCTTTGGGTAGGACAAAGGTAAAGGTGCCCTACTTTGAGATACAGAAGATAACAATGACAGTTAAAAACCAATCCACCATCTCTTCTACATATACTGAAATTGAAAAGCTCTACCAAGACATTTGCTTCATTAAAATTCTGCGAAACAATAATCGTTGTTGAAGAGGAGCGAAGTGAAAACATTTAAGCTAGTCAGATAAGAAAACGTACACGATAGGTAGTATACAGCAGGTTGCAACTCAATAAGTAAGTGTTATTGGTCGGTAAATCACATATTTTTCCTATAATGCACGTTGATCCTGATAGATGATTGCTCTAAATTAGTCGGTGATGTTAAGGACTAGTTTGAAGAACAATTGTATGCTAATACATGTCATAATAGTTCTTGTAAATGCATTGCCTAGAAATTCATCTAAAATATCTGTAAGTGGTTATATTTGAAATTAGAGAATTGATGTAGATTTGTGATAAAAATAATAATGCAACTTTCATGGTCAGAACAACATATTTGTGATCTATCCATAGAAGGATGGGTGTTTGATTAAATTTTAGTTAGATAAGTGGCGACCATAGAGTATGTTAAGATATTTATTTTTAAAACTATTTACATTATCAAGTATAAGGAATGAAATGATTGAATCAATGTATTTAAACTAACGCGATCATATTAGACATATATGTTAGCAATTCAGGTGGAGATGGAGATTGAGGCAAAATGAACAGCAACAATTGGTATACCTATTAGAAATCATTCAGAATTTTGCGCCAGTGATGAATGAACCTGATTAATTATCTTGGGAGTCAACAAGATCAGTTTATACAGCACAGTCTTGGGTTAAGTTAAGATATGAACATAATGAGATATATGGATTTAAGAGGATATGGTCTACAATTACTGTCTTTAAAATTAAGTTGTTTACATGGTTGCCATTCAAGGGGAGAGTGGTGGTTAAAGCACACTTGCTGGAAAGAGGTGTAATAAATAAAAATAATATTTTTTTACGATTTTTGTGACTTGATTGAGACACAGGAGCACATTTTATTTCATTGTAAGTTTGTATGGAATATATAGACCAAAGTTTTGAAAATGTTTAGATTTTTTTGGGTCCTACCTAACTCGGTTATTCAGTGCTTTTTAGAGTGGAGAAGTATCTTTCAAGGACGTGTAAAAGGAAAATTTTGGGAGGCATTATGGTAAGTCATTATTTGTGTGTTGTGAAAAGCACGAAATAGATGACATTTTGCGAGAAAGCAATCTTGTGTAGATGATATTTTACATAAATGCTTTATTCAAATTATTTTTTGGATGAAATGTCAAGATAGGAAGATTCATTTTGATGGTAATGAGATTTATAGATGTCCACAGATTTTACTATGATATTGATATAAGTTTAATAGGGCTTTCTCCTTATTCAGTGTCGTAACCTAGTTTATGATAAAAACACTTTGAATATAAAATTTTTTTCCTTATCTTAGGGCACTATTTTAGTGACTTAATCTTTTAATAAAATTGATAATTTATAAAATAAAAAATTAGTTATCCATGAACTAATGAAAAACTGTTGTCAATGATATTGGTTTAAACTACTTGCCTGCGGTTAATGGAGTACTGGTGCTGATTACTAATAGTAAAAACTGTGGCAACATATGACTGTATGTCAGGTGCCAATTCTGTGGAGATTCTAATAACAACTCTTGCTCGAATCACTTCTGCTGATGTCATAGTTCCAGATGATGCATCCTCCCCCTCTCTTGCATGCAATTCTTTCGTGCTAGTCCCATCAACCCTAAGCTTCCACACCAACCTTGGTTGCTGATGATGGGACATTCCTTTTTCAACTAGAAAGGTAGATCTAACTATTAATATGATTTAGGGTATCACCGAAATTTTTGTAAAATAAAACACCAATTATTCTCAAAATAAATAGGTATAATGGCAATCGAATTACATTTTGGATAGGATCATTTAATATTTTAATTCTCGAGTCACTATAATGTAAAGAATTTAATTATTTTGCTCTTAGCCATTAGTATCATAAACAATTAAAATAAATTGAGCTTGTGAAAATACTTTTTAATTTAAATTAGAAAATACTAATAAAATATATTGTCATAAATCACAAAGTATAATATGAAAATGATACACTAAAGTAATAATTATTCTAGTGATTTATTTATAAATAAGATAATTTATATTTTAAAGTCAAATTTAACCCAATTTTAGAATATTAATCAAAATTACCAAATTTATTAATGCCTAAAATTTTAATCTATTACAAGTATAATCTATTATTAATTTTATTAAAATGAAGCATCACATAAATTAATTCTATTCCCCATGAGAATTTTGATAGATTAATAAATTATATTAAAATTGGAAGACAAATATTGTAAAACAAATTGCAAAAACAATGTGTAACATTTTTTATTTATTTATAATTCTAAAAAAAATCTTTTAGTTATTCTTTTTAGTTACAATTATTACAAAGATATATTCCTCTTTGGAATTCATTTCTTGTACTAGTATTCACTATTTTTCTTTTTTAAAAGGACATTCCACAAAAGATTTTGGTAAGGCTAACAATAATATCTTAAATCTAAAAAAAATATTAGCTCCAATTATATATATATATATATAAGATTAAAAAAATGATATTATAACATAGATTAAGTTTTAATCAGATGTAACTTAATTTGATCTAATTTAATTCAAATTAAGTTTGAATTCAAGTATGCAAACTTGATTAAAGTAAAATGTATAATC
>JAOXYD010000002.1:7542849-7562774 GCA_028565735.1 Pinacopodium congolense
GGCATTCCATTTAAGTTAAAGAATTTCATATTGTTTAACTTGGCCTTAGGTGTTTAAAGTGTTTTAATTCCGCAAAAATTTTTAAACACCTAATTCACCCCCCTCTTGAGTGCCATAGGGCTAACAATTATAGTTCAAAAAAATCAAAGACTTCATTTTTCTTACTGAGCAGATACGCTTTCCCGGACTTCTGTGCAATGACAGCAATTTGTATATTATGCATGGCCGTAGACCATCAGTTTGCTACAAGAAATGACCTGACACAGTTAAGACATTTATTAGCAAAAATTCAATGTATCAAAACTTATCAAGTTCGGTAATGACTGAGAAGGGAAGTGAAAGTAATCTGGTGTAGTCGTTCCATATCCCCGTTCAGTTTGAAAGGATTAGAGCATGAAAATGGAAAACCGTCTCAAGAGTCAAGGTTGTTCGTAATTGCCTATGTAAAGATAAAAGAGGTAAAAAATTGGGAGGAAGAATAACTACAACACAAAGAACAATTTTGAGATTACTAAAACAACACAAGGTAATAAAATTTACTTAATACAAAGGTCGAATCTTTATGGGCACAAGCTAACAAGGCGCAATCGCAGGTCGATAAGTGTTTCTGAGTTCCTTTGCCACTTCGATCATAGTTGGCCTATCTTCTTCTGAATCGCTGATGCATAAAAATGCAATAGATTTAACAGCTTCCAATTGCTGTTCTTTACCAGGCCATGTTCCCTCTGCGACTATATGGGGATCTACAATCTCCTCTGATCTGTCGCTTTGAGGTAAATCATGAAGCCTCGAATTACTTTCAACATCAACTGGTCTCTGGCCGGTTAAAAGCACTAGCAGAAATACACCAAAACTATAAACATCGCTTTTCTCACTGAAGTAACCTGTATGGTAGGAATCAGGTGCGATGTATCCAAATGTCCCTGCCACATATTCCTCTACATGGGATTCACCTTCAGGAATAGCTACAGAGAGTGAAAAATCAGACAGTTTGCCTTTGTCATTTTCATCCAAAAACACATTGGAGGGTTTAATGTTTCTATGAACAATAGGCCTTTGGAATGCAGTGTGCAGATACACTACCGCATTTGCTATGTCCACTGCAATCTTCAGTCTTGTTTTCCATGGCATAGGCTGAAATTGAGCATCACCTTGGCCGTGAATACGGTCTTCCAGAGTTTTCTCTTTAGCAGATTCGAAAACCAGAACTGGACATTGAGTTTCCAGGCAGCATCCCAACAATTTCAAGGCATTTCCGTGCACACTCATTCCTGATGAATACACAATATCGCTGAAGGCCCGCTCCGAGTTACGGGGGTACTTCTTGACAATTATTGGGCGACCCTGATGGTACCCCTTGTAAAAATTAAAAAACCTACCTTTCATTATAAGTTTCTGCTCATCATAGTTGGTTATTGCCGTTTTCAGTTCTTCCGTGGAGAAGTTATAGATAGGACAAGACTTACCATCACAAAAGGCGACCAATTTCTCCAGCAGCAAGCTTCCGTTGACAATGAACCTTTTCTCACGTTCAGATTTCGATTCCAAGTTCTTTTTTCTGCTGAAGCATGCCATCGTCTTTTCCATCCACCACATCTCTAACAAGCGAGCTGCAAATATATTTCAAATATTTCCTAAGTTAAAGAGGAGTCCTAAAATATTAAATCATATTCTGAAGTCCGTTTATGTAGCTGGTTTTACTGCTGGAAACAAGAATAGAAGGAAAGCACAACACAGGAAGAAGAAATATGACAGCAATATGTATATGGGTCAAAAAAATCAGCTTTTCATTTACATCTTATGGTCAAATCTTGGCCATGTTCTAATCGCAGGCCTACCTTCTTTTGATCAAATAAACAAGTATAAACGACCTCAAAGTTTGATTTTTGCTTCTGCTGTCACTAACAAAGACAAAAGGACCAACTCATTCCACTAACTAAAGTAACTCAGGTTAACATCTAACCTGGTGAACAAAAATAATCGGAGAATATGTCAAAAAGAGCCGAGAAGAAGACGTTTGATTGTTGTAGTTTTTGGTTGTGAATGTTATATTTTTGTATTAAATTTTGTATATTTTTATAGATTTTTGTATTGTCTGTCTTGATTTTTATGCTGTATTAAAATATTTTTTTATTTTTGTGATATTTTTTTATTGATTTTTATATTTAGAAAATCTGAAAATAAAATCTAAAAATTAAATTATTTTCAAACGACCCCTAAATTTTAGGTTCAAGTTTTTTTTTCTCATGCCTATTAATAAAATTGCTCTAATTTATTCATCGTAGCCATTATATTTTATTGTTTAATGCTTGAAAAAAATAGAAATAAAATAAATTAACATTTTCCAATTCAATATAGTATCCCCCACTTGGACTGATGAAACACGGGCTGCCTTAGTGCAATCTATCTTCAAGTGCAGGCTTGATCCGTGCATAATCTTTCATATCCAAAACCAAACCAACTTGCTTGCGGGTTGATACTTTTTAGCCCAATTGCCTGATCAATAAGCATACCCCCAAAAAAAAAAAAAGTCAATCTCTTACTCATAACATGATATGCAATATACTATGCTAATAATTTGCCTAGAGAAAGTGAACCAATACCAATCAATAAACACACTTGTTCAGGAAAAGCAAAACGGCCAAAACTTCTTAATATATAAAAATAACAAAGTGTTGCTAATTTAGATGCAATATAATTTAAGTACAAATGATTGGCAATCATGAATCAACCATTGAACTATTAAAAGACAAACATAGAGATAAATAGCATACAACTCCTATTCTTTTCTCTTCTTTCGGTTTGTTTACATCCAAAGAAGATATCCATCAAGAGTACCGACATTCTCCGTGTCCGTAAAGTTCCAGGAACACATTTCCACAGGGTATTTTATTCTGTGTTTTTCTGGTATTTCCCATTCTTTTGTCCTGTCTCTTTATTAGTTGCCTACTACCAGTAATATATGAATTCTGGATAGTCGAAGCTTTTAATGATTTTTTTTTCTTAATTTTTGTGTTGTTGCAGCAGGAAGATTCATAAGCTTTTTGCTACCGTTTCCTTTGTTCTCAATTTTCTATAAATGTGGTCGGAACATCCAAAAGACTTGGATCTCTTTTTTTTATTTTTTTGAATATTTGGTTTTTTCAGTCTTTTCAATTTCTGATTTTTGTTATAATTTTTTTTATTTTCGTAAAATTAATTGTCATTTTTATGATTATCAAATCTAAAGTATAAACATTAAATAATCTAAATTTAATCTAATTTTGGACTACAGTATGTTATAATTAATGTTAATTATGCATATCTTAATTTTATATTCAAGTTTTACACCTTTTTATAATTGGTTTTATACTTTTTGATTATTACAAAAAAAGGAAAAATGATATAAGTGATATTAGAAAGGAGTTACAAGTTTTGTGATGTTTGCATGTTTGAGTACTTTGATTTGTGTATTACATACTTCTAATATCATATAGTTTTGTCATCATAAAAAATGGGAAGATTATTGAACCAATGGTTGATTTCACCTTATTTTGATAATGAAAAAGTGTTTCCACTAATATATTTGTAGAGTTTGTTGTGCTTATTTAGTATTTGAAGTGTATGTAATGAATAAGTATTTAAGAAGATAACTTGGTGAATTTTGTATGACTTTTGTAATTAAGGTTGAGTAAATGAATAAATTAGTATTATTAATAATTTGGTAAATTGGATTATTGTTTTTTTTATATTGAATTGGGTGAATAATTGATTTGGGTTAAGTTCGAATTACTTAAGTTGAGATTGGATCGAAGTTGTGCTAACCTAAAAGAAGTTAGTCGACCGAATGGTAAGGATTAGTTGGCCAAATGAAGAAACAAGAAGGAGTCGGTCGACTGAGTGACAAGGATCGATTGACAGAATGAAGAAATAAGGAAGGTCGGTCCATCGAATTGACACCGGTCGACCAAACAAATCACAAGAAACGATCGATCAACCATATAGATGTACGAGCTGATCGAATGAAGCAAGTAAAGAGGATTCAGTCAACCGAATGGTGAAGGTTGATCGACCAAATACTGCAACCTGGCATATGGACGTTGGATAACGGCTATTTTACAATAGATACAACATTAAATGAGAAGAGTGTTGGAGCAACGGCTAATTGGCTTTAAGAAGAGTATAAATATGTGTGTTTTATGTTATTTATACATTAAGAAGTATCCAAGAAGTATTGAAAGTGTTTGTGCATTATTATTGAGTATTATTGAGTATTTATAAGATTTTGGTAAAGTTGTGGTTGCATATTTTTGTAGGGTTATTCTTGAACCTTGAAAAAGAAAAGTGTGAGGTTAGCCTTAGAAAAAGGAGTATTATGAGGTTATTTCTAAGCCTTAGAAAAGAAAGAGTGAAAGGGTATCTTATAGCCTTGAAAAAGGAGTGTATTGTGTATTGTGTATTCTTATTGATTACAATAAAAACAAAATCTCAATAGTAGTGTTGGAGACTGGATGTAGGGCAAGTGGACTGCTCTAAACTAGAATAAATTGGTTGTATCTCTTCTTTTCTTTTCTCTTTTAATTTCATGCATTTAATTTCATTGTTGTTATTTAATTTGTATAATTAAATTATTGTTCAACTTCTATGTTTAATTAAAATTGGTAAAAGACTTAGATTTAATAAGATTGAAAAAAAATTTTAAGAATTTAATTCACTCCCCTCTTAAGTGCCATTTAAGGCTAATACTCTAGAATCTTTTGGTTAAAAAAAGGGGATATGAACTCCAAATTCTTCTACTTCTTTATCCTGTTCAATAGAAACTATAATAACATTTACTCTATTCTTAATGAAAATGGCCTAGAAATAACTTCTTTAGAAGGAATTCAAAATCATTTTTCAACTTCTTTCAAAATACCCTTGAAAAAGGGATATTTGAGTTTATAAAAGTCTCCACACTTGGGAAATATAAAACCTTCAAAGAGTCATCTACAGATGCAAAAAGCAGCATCAGCAAAGTAGACTCCTAAATTAGATAGATTTTTTCCATCACCCTCATAAGTCATTGTTTTTGAATTGTCTTTCTTTTTATATACTAACCTTTTTTGCAGGTGAATGTTGTAAAATCACGAAAGCAGATTAAGCTCTCAAAGGAAAATCAATTCCAACACAAAAGAAAAGGAAAAGAATAGACCTGTCTAAAGATATAATACTGGAATCATAAGAATTCAACTTTTAAGAAATAGAGCAATACAAATTATGAAAAATGTAGAATAAGTAGTAAGGATATGTCAGGGTGCCCCCACCAAAAGTATGCAGAAAATATTGCCTCTAGACAATAACAAGAAGCCATAAATAAGAGGGTAAAGAAGAACCCCTTTCCCTACCTCCTCACCAGCCCCTCCTACTGTATAGTAGACAGTCATTAAAAAGAAAAGAACGAAAAACATTCTTCTTACAACTGTAGTCAACTAACCCTCCATTGATTCTAGTAGCAACTTAGAATTCATATCTAATTTTGGAAGGTCTTTATCCTCCCCTTATTTCGATGAGACTATAGATATGAATAAATATTATAGAAACAAAAGACTGAGCTATGAGAAGAAACTGATGGGAAAAAATGAAATGAAAGGATCTAAGGATACTATTCAAGGCCTTCTAATAAAGATCAAAATTGAAGTCCCTTCAACTAGCATGTAGACATTTTAGATCTATCCTTATGGTATCCATGTGTGTTGGATCCCATCATGATTGTTTTGTTTAATGGTTTTACAATTATGATTTGTTCTCATGTGACTTTAGGCTAGAGCCTTTGTTTTTAAAGGCTATATTTTAATTTGACGAGGTAAAGACTAGCCTTAATTGCTAGTTTGTACTTACTTCAACAATTTTTTCATTAATTGATTATTACTTTTTTATAAAAAAAGGGTTAATATCATGGGTAGTCCCTGTGATTTTTCAAACTATCATTTTAGTCCTTATGATTTGAAAACTATTATTTCAGTCCTTAAACTTTCCTTTTTTTTCAATCATTAGTCTTTTATCAGATTTTGCTTATGTGGACCAATGAAATTTTGACATGTGTCCATACCACATCAACAAAATCTGATAAAGGATTATGATTGAATAAAAAAATGAAAGTATAAGGACTAAAATAATAGTTTTTAAACTATAAAAACTAAAGTGATAATTTGAAAAATCACAGGGACTACCCATGATATTAACCATAAAAAAAAATTATACATAAATGAAGTAAGTGTGAAGTTGAACTTAAAGAAAAGAATCATGACAACAATAATGTTTCGATAGAACAATAAAGACGTATTTAGTTGGATTGTTAGTTGTGATTTTTAGTTGAAATTTTTATATTTTTATATTAATTTTTATGTATTTTTTCATTTTTTTTTCTTTTTTTCAATTTTTGTACTATAATAATATGTTTTTTTTTTCAGTTTATGTGTTTAAAAAAATTAAAAATAAAAATCTAACTTAATAAGACCTAAATATTTGGAATCATGGTTATAATGGTTAGAGAATTCAACTAGATTGTATTATTGAGATTGAACAAGTTAATTCGTATTTTTTATTTGTTCAGTCATTACATATTCAAAAGTTAAAGTAAGATTATAATAATATTATAAAAGTCACGTTGCTCCTCGGGACATGGTCCCTCTTGCTAGAATATTAACCAGGGTGTAACAACTTTTTATAAATTTTAAATAATTTATTTTAATAAAGTAGTTGAAACGAAAATTAAAAAATAAAAGAGTTAAAGACAAACCTGATTTAAATATTCTATAAAACTGTTCTTCTTAGATGATACTGTCAATTATATTATTATAAGTTGTTTGAGCAGATTTATTAACTTTTTGGTTTTAGTTTTTAATTTTAATTTTTTAAAATATAAAATTAAAGAAATAGTATAAAAAATTAATAAAAATAACATATTAATACAATATAAAATTGAAAAAATTAACATAAAAATTAAAAAACTACATAAAAATTAATATAAAAATTTAAACACCAATACACCACCCAGGGGATTATAACTCCTGCAATTTCATATAAGTTAAGCACTTTGAGAGTGAGCCTTCTGTTCCATTATGTTTTGATCCTTTGCAAATGGTGTTAACTAATTCTCAATTTTTAGATTTAATTAAGGAAGAGATAAATTATGTCATAGGCGCTTTAAAAGTAAGAAAGGTGTCTTCTAGCTAACATCCTTTTCAAAAGTTTGAGATTTTAGAAGGACTAATCAAGTCTTTACCAAAGCCATCAATAAAAGAACCACAAGAGTTAAAATTAAAACCTCTTCCATCACACCTTATATATGGTTTGTTTTTAGTCCTACTTCCCAATTACCTATAATTATTCCTCTTTAATTGAAAATATGATGGACATTCTGTTGAGAGTATTATGAGACGATATAGAAGCCATTTGTTAGACTACTGTAGATATCAGGGGGTTAAGTCCTTTAATCTATACACATAAAAGTTTTTTGCAATAAGGAAGCAAGCCAAAAGTCTAACAACAGAGAAGGTTAAAATCGAATATGAAAGAAGTACTGAAAATTGAAGTGGTTAAGCTTTTAGTTGTTAGAATAATTTTTTCTATTTTTTATTCAACATGTGTTAACATAGTTCAAGTGCTACCCAAGAGAGGTGGCATTACTACAGTTCCAAATGAGCAAAATGAAAAAATAGCTATAAGAACTATAAATAGTGGGCATATGTGCATAGACTAAAGAAAACTATTTGACATCCCTAAAAAGGATCATTTTCCTTTACCTTTCATTCACCAAGTCATTGAAAGATTGGCTAGGCACAGTTTTCATTGTGAATTACATGGGTATAATGGCTATTTACAAATTCTAGTAGCCCCGAAGGATCAAGAGAAAATAACATTTACCTATCCATATGGTACATTTGCTTATCCGAGCATGCCTTTTGGACCATGTAAT
The DNA here is from genome assembly GCA_028565735.1 of Pinacopodium congolense. Classification (NCBI taxonomy): domain Eukaryota; kingdom Viridiplantae; phylum Streptophyta; class Magnoliopsida; order Malpighiales; family Erythroxylaceae; genus Pinacopodium; species Pinacopodium congolense. Next base: position 7,550,786 of record JAOXYD010000002.1, read on the forward strand.
GCCCCTCACACTTTCTAGTGTTGTATGATGGATATCTTTTGAAATATGCTCGAATCTTGGATTGAGATATTCATGAATGATTTTTTCATATTTGGCACATCTTTAGACTTATGTTTGAAAAATCTATATAAGGTTCCTACTGGATGTTAAGAGACAAATTTTATATTAAATCGGGAACAGTGCTACTTTATAGTTCAGGAGTGCATAGTACTTGGTCATAAAATATCAAGTAAGGGCATAGATGTGGATCTATATAAGATTAAATTATTTGCTCAACTCCCACCTCCAAATTCATGAGGGTAATTAGGATTTCCTAGGTTATAAGGTTTTTTATTGGAGATTCATTAGGAATTTTTCTAAAATAACTAAGCTGCTTACTGATCTTTAAACTAAGGATGCGTAATTTGATTTCGAAATTAAGTGCATGCATTTGTTTAATCCCTTGAATGCAAAGCTTGCAAGTGCACCAATCTTAATTTCATCGATTGGTATTTACCGTTTGAATTAATGTGTGATGTAAGTGATTTTGCAATTGGTGTAGTGTTAAGGCAAAGAAATAATAAAAATTTTCATCAAATTTATTCTGTGAGTCGAACGCTTAAAGATTCCCAAAAGAATTGTATAACAATTGAGAAGGAATTGTTGGTTGCCATCTTTGCTTTTAATAAATTCATATCATATTTACTTCTTTTAAAGGTGACAATGTATATTGAACATTTAGCTTTGAAATATTTGATGAATAAACTTGATGCTAAACCGAGATTGATCATATGTGTCCTTTCTTTGCAAGAGTTTGATATTGAGATAAATGATAGGAAAGGTGTTGAAAAATTCATTGCTGATCATGTTTCAAGACTAAATGAAGAAGTAATGGAAAAAAGAAAAAATCAAGATATAAAAAAAATGTTTGCAGAGGACTAGTTGTTTGTAGTGAAGGATGAATTGCCTTGCTATGTTGATTATGTCAATTATCTAGCCGGTAATATAATTCCTCATAATCTTTCTTATCAATAAAGGAAAAAGTTCTTTTATGATATTAAAATCATTTTATGTATGACAATTTTTATACAAGATTTATGGAAATGGAATGATACAAAGATGATAGGAATTGCCCTTTGAATTTGGGTTAGCCTTTATGAATACTAGTATGGCATTAGTTAATGTTCATAAAAGAAACTTGATAAATGAGAAGGTTGAGTTTTATATGACTAAATCTTTAAAGAATGCAGTGAAAGTAATGTTTGTATAAAGATTGATGTTGTGGATGAATATGTGAAGGAAGTTGAAGAGCAAGTTGATGAAGTTATTGAAGTGTAAAGGGATGAGAATTTAAACTAAGAGGAGTTATGTGAGGGGGTTAAGAAAGAAAAGTTAGAGACAACTGATGAACCTACACTATCCTTTATTGAACCTATACTACCCTTTATTTTGAAACCACCCACACTAAAATTAAAAACCTTACCTTTCTACCTTAGATATACCTTATTAGGTAAGGATTACACCTAACTAATTATCATATCCAATCAGTTGAATTTTGAGCAAAAGGAGAAAGTGGTAGAGGCCATCAAGAAGGGGATGAGAGCTATGGGGTGGCAAATTTATGATAATAGGAGGATTAGCCCCAGCGTGGTCATGTATAGTATTAATCTTGAAGAAGGATGCAAGAAAGTGAGGGAACGACAAAGTAGGTTTAATTGGAACATGCAAAAGGTTATGAAAAAGAAAGTGGTGAAGTTTTCAATGCAAGGATCATCTACCTAATTTTGGATAGTGAATGGGCGAGCTTAATGCAATATTTGCCTATTAAGGTGGTATGATAATGATGGAAAATGAATAAGGCGAAAAGATTTCTACTAGGACCATCACCGATTGGAGAGCGTGCATAGACTATATGAAGCTTAATTTGGCTACTAAGAAAGACCATTTTCCTTTAACTTTCATGGACCAAATGATTGAGAGGTTAGCAACGCATACTTTTTATTGCTTCCTTATTGGGTATTTAAGATACAACCAAGTTTTCATCTACTCAAAAGCCTAAGAGAAGATCACCTCAATTTACCCTTATAGAATTTTTTCATATAGAAGGATGCCCTTTGTTCTTTGCAATGCGTCTACCACATTTTAAAGGTGTATGATGATCATCTTTGTAGACATGAATGAAGACATTGTTAATGGTTGAATTCTATTGATTTTTCATAACATATTTTACTTTTTTCCCTATTTGATGTGTGAAAAGCAGTTATTATTGTTGATTTTAGGAACATATGGTGTTTGGAGCAAAATGGAGGAGTTTGGAGTGATTTCGGAGCCAAAAAAGGCAAAAAATCAAATCTTTAGATCATTATCGGAATGCTGCTAGCCCATCGTTGATAGATGATTATCTCGCCATTAATGGTCGAAATATGTTCCATTAATAGCACCTTGTCAACCTGCTGTTAAAGGCAGTTTACCCAATATTTCACTTATTTTTTGAGCCAAGTCATGTCCACATGACGACAAATCACTTCCAAAATCCTAAACAACCTCCATACAACTATAAAAGGTCATCAAAACACAAATAAAGGGAGAAGATTGTTGATGGGTGAATTCTATTGATTTTTATTGAATATATTACTTTTTTTTGTCCATTTGATGTATGAAAAGCACCATTTGTGAGTTTTTATTTCCAAATTCAAGAACATATGGTTTTTAGAGTGATTTTGGAGCAAAGAAAGGCAAGAAAACCAAATCTACATAGCATCAATGGCACTTTGCCAACCCGCCATTGATAAATGATCAACCTGCTGTTGATGGCTAAAATCTGCTCCATCAACGACACCTTATAAGCCCACAGTTGATCAGCTATAGTAGTTAAAGGCACTATATGCAATGTTTCACCTATATTTAGATCAAAATCATATCCAAACGACGACTCCTAAAATAGTAAGCAACCTCCCTACAAGTGTAAAAGGGCCTCAAAATACAAAAAAAAAAGGGAGGAGATTCATCATATTAAAGGAGAGAAAATGAACTCTTAATTTTATCAATGAATGTGTGTTCTATGGTAATATTCTGGATTTTATTGATGAGTATATGTACTTAATTTGATTGGTTAGGGTTATGATTGAATGGGATTTGTGTGTTTAGAGGATTTTTGCCTAATTAAAGTGCTTTATATTTAATCTTGCCAGATTGGCCATCTTAGTGAGATTTTTAGGTGATTAGAAGACCTATGACTAAAGGCTTTTAATTATTGGAAGATTAATTAGGTAACACAATTGGATTTAGGTGTTCAACAAACCTTAGAGTCTTTTGTGAGCATTCTTAGGATTAACGAACTTAATCTTAGGCATCTTGAAATTAATGCCTTTTATTCCAATATGTCTATTGGACCAAAATAGATGGATTGAGTTTAAAAGAGAAAAGATACTTCTATGATCATTAGTTATGTCTTGCATTAGTGACGTAGGTCTTAAATCCATCCAACATTGTGCTATTGTTTGCTAAACCCAATGAATCTGAAGCCCTAGCTAATTTATTAATTGTTTTACTTCTATTCCTTTAGTTGATGTTTATATTGAGCCTTTTTTTTCGTTATTCCTCTTTATTTCCATTGTTCTTGTTTATTTTTCTTAATCAATTAGCTTGGAGTTGTCTAGATAATCATTCATTAATTAATCTAGTATTATGCTCAGATTCCTAGGGATAATGATACTCGGGGTTTACTCCTTTTATACTACTTGTTGACAAGGTACGTTTGCCTTTGGTTGGTCTTAGATTAAATTTATTAAAATTATAAGTTGTTTATACCATAACAAGCTTTTGGCACATTTATTAGGGATCGAACCTCAGTTGTCCGCTTACACTAAGGGTATTTATGAATGATTTTTTAAAATCTCTTTTGGCAACTATTTGTTAAATTTTGATAGAGTCTTTCAATGATGTGAGGAATCCCATCTAGTTTTAAATTAGGAGAAGTGTCATTTCATTGTCTAAGAAGGAGTTTTCTTGGGGCACATTATCTCACACAAGGGGATTGAGTTGGACTGAGCTAGGACCAAAGTGATTGAGAAACTCCTTCCTCCTGCTAACATCAAGGGCATCCATGCATTCCTTGGCCATGCAGGATTCTATATTCGGTTCATCAAGGGTTTTCCTTTCATTGCTAAACCCTTGACTCATTTTTTAGTTAAAGATGTTACTTTTAAGTTTGATGTTCATTGCTTACATGCTTTTGACCAGGTAAAGAGGGCACTCTAAATAGCACCTATCTTTACTTCACAAGATTGGTAGTTGGCCTTTAAGATTATGTGTGATGCAAGTGACCATGCCCGTGGATGTGATCTTGGACAATAGAAGAAGAAAAAGCTACATGTCATTCACTATGCAAGCAAGGCCTTGTTAGGGGAACAATTGAATTGCACTACTACCGAGAAGGAATTGCTTGCTGTGGTATTTGATTTAGAAAAAATTTGTTTCTATCCTTTTCACTTAAAAGTTATTGTATTTACCGATCATGCGGCATTTTGCTACCCTTTTTCCAAGAAGGATGCTAAGGTACGGATAATTCGATGGGTGTTTCTGCTCAAAACATTTGACATTAAAATTAGAGACAAGAAGGGAGCGAAAAATGTTATGGGAGACCACTTACAAGGCTTAAAGGAGGGCATCATCAAGAAGAAGAGGATATTAAGGAGAGCTTTCTCGATGAAGCCTCAACGATGGTAACAAACCCTTTTCTCCATTAGTTTATTGACATTGCAAATCAGCTTTTAAATGTTATTCTTTCCCCTAATCTCAAAAATCAACAATGAAAGCATTTCTTATCTAAATTTTATCGGTATATATAGGATGAACCTTTGCTATGCAAAATATCTACTGAGAGTTTTATTTGTCGGTGTATTTATAAAGAAGAAATTCCTAAAGTTTTAATTTAATGCCATAACTTACTTTATACAGTCCACTATAGAGCAAAAAGGATGACTGCATATATATTGGAATATGGATTATATTGGCTAAGCTTGTTTAAGGATGCTAAAGAGTTTGTGTTGTAATGTGATAGGTGCCAAAGAGTGGGCTTCATAGTAAGAAGGGATGAGATGCTACTATCAAATATCATGGAGGTGGAATTGTTTAATGTCTATAGGTTAGACTTCATGGGACTATTCCCATCTCCCTTAGGTTATTCGCATATTTTAGTTAGAGTTAATCCTATTTCTAGGTGGGTTGTGGCCATAACTACTCTAAAGAATGATGGCAAAGTGGTTCAACAATTTATCAGGAAAGTATTAACCCAATTCAAAGTGCTTAGAGTCATTATAAGTGATGGAGGAAGTCACTTTTGCATAAACCCTTTAAAGGTCTTTTGAAAAGATATGATGTTCACAATAGAGTGGTTATTCCCTACCATCCTCAAACTAGTGGCCAAGCAGAGGTGCTGAATAGATAATTGAAGAAGATATTGAAGAATGTCATGAGCATTTCAAGAAAGGATTGGGCAATGAAATTCGATAACTCATTATGGGCTTATCGGACAGTTTTCAAAACCCCTGTAAATACAACTTTGTATAGACTTATGTACATATGGTACAGCTTGCCACTTACATTTAGAGTTAGAACATATAATTTATTGGGTAATTAGGATATTTAATTTGGATTAGAAGCTAGCTGGTAAGATATGGTTGTTCCAACTTGATGTATTAGAGCAACGACAATATGATACGTTTGAGAATTCCAAGTTGTATAACGAAAAAATCAAGAAGTGGCATGATATTAAGAAGAAGGAGTTCAAAAGTGGAGACTTGGTGCAATTTTTTAACTCTAGACTCATGTTGTTTTCTCAAAATCTTAAGTCGAGATGGAATGGTCTATTTAAAGTTATTGAAGTGTTCACCCATTAAGCGTTGGAGTTAGAAAATGATATAGATGAAACTTTCAATTTTAATGGGTATAAGTGCAAGCCATATTTCAAAGGGACCTTCTCACTAGAAAGGGAAGTAATTTCTTTTGTTCCACTCATATACCCATGATTGAATTAAGTATGGTCAAGTTAATGACATTAACTTAGCATGTTTTGCTAGTTTGTGTATATGTGTGTGCTTTTTAAAGATAATTTGTCTGCCGCATACATTTGCTTCTGTTTAGTTTAATTTAGTTTTTATTTAAGTTAGCTTAGGATAAAGCACAACGTGAAAAATAATTACACCAGAAAAGAATAGGCAACCAAAGAAACCCCTTGCGCACGTGGCGTGAATCCATATTCGTGACTTGACTAGCAAATCCACTAAGGGAAGAAATGATTTGGAGGTGATTAATATTTTCTATTCGAAAAAAAAATAGAAATTAAGAAACCCTACGCAAGCAGTCTAGGCGCCACAGGCATGGTGGCATGCATCAGCCCACGTGTGCTACTGCTAGTAACATGCATGGGAGTTTTCATACGCCAATTATTTTAAATATATATATATATTAATTTTCCAAAATTTTGAAGCCTCCACGCATGCGGCATGGGTGTCACGTGTATAGTGGCACTCCAACTTTTACTTTCATTCTCTATAATAGATTCTTTTCATAGAAGAACTCTCTACTTATGACACTAAAGAAGAAGGAGCTCTCAATACATTGAGACTGCCTAGAGGAACTTGCAGTTGGTATAAATTCCCCGTTTCTTTACGCTTTAACGTCCCTTTCCCTATTTTCACTCTAAAAAAAGGTGAACACATTCTCCAAATAAAATAATGATAGTTTGTGTTTGCTAGATTATTCAATTTTGAAGCGTTAGACAACATAGGCTTGTTAAGAGGTAGAATCATTAGTTAAAAAAATTGGCTAGGACAAATTTCTCCACTGTAATAATGTTTCATATCCGAGGCTTTTTTTCAAATTGGATTATAATGTTATACAAGATATGTTTGACCTTCCTAACACTGAACTGATTGACCATCACCCTAATTTTAATGTACATTCATATTGGTAACACCTTATATGTGAGTAGAAATTTAATTCTATGAATGCCCCTAACTTATTAATTCAAATCCATGCATAGTTACTGTTATATAAATTTTTGTGTTCTATAGTCTTTAATAAATTCCAGAGTAACAAATGTTATATACAAGAACTTTTTTTTTTCTGTGATGCATGGACCATCAACAGCCAATTAATACATCATATAGACTATTTAGATCCATCATAGTAACTACTCTTTCTTTATATTATCATGATGAGCTCATTGATTTACAAACTGAAGCCCCTAATTTTTTTTTATCTGGAAAGCTTACGTAGATCAGAGATCATGGAGCATCATTCCTTGGTGCTTTACAATCCCCTATCTAGAACTTCTTTCTTTTACAAGAGCCTTAAGATAGTACCACACCAATGGACTACCTCTAATGCCCCACCAAACAATGACACCAATTCCTCTGCTCCCCCTCCGAAAGCAAAAGGTTGGAAAAGGGTTCTTCAAGCCATGCAAGCCAACACCCAACTGTTGTTAGAGAGCAACAGTCACTTTGAAAGTCACGTGGAGAACCTCAAATCCCAAGTCACACCAATTTCAAAGCAGCAATGATCTCTCAGTCATAAGGTCAAGAAATATTTTCGAAAGTTGGACCCTTATGCGTCATCCCCTTAATAGGCCCCGCTTATATTCGAATAAGCCCTTCTAACCCTTTTTCATTCCTTTATGTTATTTCTTTTTTGTCTTATTCTGTGTTTGTTTTTCTATTTTTGGTTTCATTTTTATACCACGTTTCTCTTCATATTGAGGACAATGTGTTCTTCAAGTGTAGGGATATCGTCTTTGTGTTTATGTTTGCATTTTGCATGTCATTTAGGCAGCATGTTAGGTTACTAGTTTTAGGCATGTCAATTTCTTTGCACTTAAATCTTTATGATGAATGATTCACTATGGAATTCTATCATTGTAGTTAGAATGAGATTAAGTTTGTGATTGAATTCAAATTAGGTCGCTTAAGTGAAAGGTGAAACATGCTGAGTGATATTGCATAAACTTAGTCAAAAATTGACACTTTAGATATTAAGTGGTGTATGAAAGCTTGATGGATTTTCATTTGAACATTTGTGAGTAATTGATCCTATATGATTTCATTTCAAAGTCATTTCATTTCTTTGTATGTGAGATACTTCTAGAGATGATTACCTATAAAACTTGCAATGAACTAGTTTAAATCTACTAGATACATGCTAGATGGAAATGATTAAGGTCATCTTTGCTTTAGATGGAAATGATTAAGGCCATCTTTGCTTTAACACTTGACTTAAATAACCTGCTTGTTTCATTATCTCTTGAAACCCCATTTGAGTCATTATCCCTTTTTGTTTCCTGAAGTAAACACCTTATTTTAAACTTGAAAATCCCATTGGCCTTACCTAATCATAAGTTTAATAGAGTGCTAAGTACGCATTAGTTTTGGGACTTTTAGTTTACATTTTAATCTAAAAGGATATGAGCGATACTACTACTTATAAATTACACTACGTATAGTTGCTGCTATTGTTTCCATATTTGTGTAAAAAAACTCAAAAATTAAGAAAAATAAAATAAAAAAGAGTAAAAAAAGAGAGAGATAATCAAAGATAGTGGTAATAATTAGTGTTGAGTAGTTAGTTGTATTCACATGCATATCTCCTAGGTATATTTGATTGTACCATATTTATGCATTGCGCTTAGTACTTTATGAAAACTTATAAGAAACCCCTTTACACCCTTTACCCCTACCTTAACCTTAGCCCCATTACAACCTTAATCGAAAGCCTTTTAATCCATTATAACATGTAATTTGTGTAGAAGAGAATTGGTAAATTTGAAAGCCAATGGTAGTTTGGTCTTCTAGAGGAAGTCTTGAGTGAAACACTAACCTTTAAACACTTGAGTGAAATTAGTGAATACTATAAGGAAATTCCATCTTGATTTTATACTTACCTGTAATCAATGGCATCATTATTTGAGTTCATTTATGTGTACTGATGAAAATTGTTTATGATGCAAGTAATAGCTTGATATTAGAGCTACCAAAGTTTGAAGGATTACATGTACTTGATTTCTTTGAAAACGAATTGATAGAATTTAATGTTTGTGTTAAATTTCTTGAAGACAAGCAAAGGTTTAAGTATAGGGAAGTTGATAATCATGTTTTAGTTATGATTATTATACATTTTTATTATGTGAGATTGATCTTTTTAGTGTTCTTAATTGTGATTTCTGATTTGTGTTTTGCAATTGTAATTATTGATTTTAGGTTAGAATTAAGTCTTACGAGTGTTTTGTTTTATTTTGTAGGTTTAAGGGAAGGAGAAGTAGAAAACGAAGCAAGAGACATCACCTAAAGACCCTTACACCTGTGGCTACAATGCCGTAGGCATGGCACTCCACTCTGACCCCCATACTTGTGGCATTGGTGCCACAGACGTGGGGTTTCCTTTCAACATAATGCACTCCCCCCCCCCCCCCAGCAATTTTGGCAAGATTTAGGCTATGCATGTGACTTCAAGTCAAGTATGTGGCCAACATAATTTGGATAAATGGAAACTTTAAGACATCTAAAAGGGTATGAAAATCTAGAAAAAAAAAGGGGGTAGCAAGCTAGAAGCAATATTCCATCAAGAAACAAAAAAGAATAGGTTTGTAAGAGGAAAAATTAAGATTAATCATCAGAAGCTCTAAAGTCATTCAGATTTCCAATTTTTTCAGCTGTAGAGAAGAAGAGAAGATAGCAAGTATTGTGTTTATTTATTTTATTCTTCTCATCATTTTTTTTTTCTAAAAATCATGGATATTGTTGAACTTATTTATGCAATGAGTGGCTAAACCTGTGTTTAGGAGTTGTGGTTTAAACTATTTATGAACTTTTGGTTATTGATTCAATGCAATGAATATTTATATCATCTATTGAGCTTAAACCTTGTAATAAATAAAGAGAGTGAGCAAGGTAAACTGTGTTAAATGTGCAATGAGAGTTGTCATTTAATAGACTCGTAGATGAAAATATTATTGATTTATTAAAGAAAGATCTCAATAAAATAATATGTTTCCTATAGGATTGCTTCATAATTAGCTAGATTTCCTAGGAAAGAATTTATAAATTGAGAGATTGCAAAGTTAATCCTAATTTGTTTAACTAGGGAAATTTATTTTGACATTTAGAGAGGGTAACTAAAACATTAGGAAGACTTGGGCTAAATACATATTGAATCAATCAAACAAGAGGGAAAAAATAGGGGTAACAACATTTCCTATTCTATAATACTGATTTTCTTTCCAAGTTCAAATTTGTTTCTTTGGAATTGGTTTACTGTTAATTTTTATATTTTAATTATTCTTTAATTTTATTTATTGAATTTGTTCCTTAAACAAAGTTTAACTTGAATTGAGTGGTTACTAAATACAATTCTTATAGGACGATATCCACTTATACTGTAAATCATAACCCGTGCACTTACTATGTTAGTATAAATTAAGTTAGTAGGTAGCTTAGCGACTAACACTAATGAAGCAAGAGGAGTGGTGAAGTTTTTAAAGAAAACAATTTTTTTCAAGATTTAGTACACCAAAAGCAATAATCAATGATGGAGGTTCACATTTCTGTAATAAGCAATTTGATTCCCTATTGTCAAAATATGGTGTAACTCATAAAGTTGTCACCGCTTATAATCAAAAAACTAGTAGTGGAAATTTCAAATAGAGAAATCAAGAGAAATCTTTAAAAAGAGCATTAATGCATCTAGAAAAGATTGGACTTTGAAATTAGATAATATGTTATAGGCATATCATGCTACCTATAAAAAACCTATTGGTATGTCTCCATTTCTACTAGTTTATGGAAAGTAGTGTCATTTGCCTGTTAAATGCGAACACAAGGCATTTTGCGCGATCAATTTCTTAAATTTTGACTCAAAGCAAGAGGGTGAATGATAGGTGTCAAATTGATTTGATTTTTATAGTTAATTTGTTGTATTATGACCCCTAATTAAGTGATTAATTGTTTAATTGATGCCTTATAATGTTTGATTTGCAGATTGAAGCTTAATGATCAAGATTGGAGCAAAAACATCAAGAAATACCCTTGGTACTGACCATTAACGGCCCCCTGTTAAGGGTGCTGTTGTTAAAGAACAGGGGGCAGTTCATACTGTCCAGAAGTCGGGTTATAACGGCACCCTGTGAGGGTGCCGTTATAGGGGTGGCAGGGTGCCGTTGTACTCCAAGTCAACAATTTTAGTTTGGTATCTTACAAATTTCAAACCAGGCGTGTCTTGCATTACTCCACTTGTGTTCTAGAATGTGAGGGGTGTCTCTAGAGCCTGAATACAACCAAAAGAACACATAAAACATGTACATAGTCCATGGACTTCAAATCAGATTAGTGAGAGAAGCCCTAGCTTCTCTCTTCTTTTTCTTCTTAGATAGATTAGGCTTCAATCACTTGTAATTCGAGTTTTATAGTGTATTTTGAGTTGCTTCTTGTTGGAGATTAAAGCTAAGACATATATCTGAGTTTCTAAACCATTATAGGGGTTTTCTAACTCAGATTATCATTTATTTTCTCTTGTTTTCGAATTAAACCAAAGTTCATGTTCGTACAAGTATATCTTTGCATATTCTTTGGTTTTCTTGCATGATCTTGTGGATTCAAGGCTTTGTTGATGTCCAGATCAAGTTAAGAGTTTCAAGACATGCTCATAAGGGTTCTAAGATATTTTTGTAACTTCTTAACTACCTTATTTAGCCTATATTTAGAGATTTATCAAAGTATGTGGCTTAAGATGCTTGTTATGTATGTTTTAATAATCATGTGTGCTTAAATCCATTTTCTAGCTTCGGATATGTGTTTTAATGTTTAAGGAGAGTCTGAATGCTTGTTATAAAATCTGATTTTGTTTATTGAATCTCTTAAAGTTCTGATTTTTTCCTAATAAACTAAGATTAGAGTAAAAGATAATCTAGGATCCGAGAAATCTACCTAGATTGTTGGAAAGATCAATAAACAACATA
>JAOXYD010000002.1:7566040-7588215 GCA_028565735.1 Pinacopodium congolense
GAGAAGCCTATATAATTCACAAATATCCAAAAGACTAAATTTCCCCAAATTTAAGTAACTAAATACACTTTAAAAGGTGTTTTACTCAATACACAATTAAACTAAGGGCTTTAGCTTTCAATAAATGATATAAATTAATGATGACAATCTTAAAAGCCTAAACAAACTTAGTATGGTAGAAATTAAGCATAAAAATGTGTATATGTTTAAGCAATATCATCAAGATAAGCTAATCACAAAATCTGGATAGTTTAAGCACTATATGAATATTCACCTCAAAACACAAATATAAGTGCTTAAAAATCAAACTAAAATACTAGAGTATTCCTAACACCTTATGTGAACTAGCTAAAATAAATTTATGCACCCAGAACTGATTTATATGTTGAAAATCGTGATTGAATAAAGAATATAAAAAACTTGACAGTTTTGATGTATAAATGAACTAATGTACACAAATGATGAAATATCCAACCAAAAATTTAAAACTAAGATTATTCTGACTCCCGAAAGCTTAAAAAAGCATAAAAAAATAATAATAGACGCAAAGAAATAGATTAAGCAAGTTGAAATCGGAATTAAACTTAAACTAGTGAAAACATGAGTTATCTTGAGGTATATGAATGTTCTAACTTAATGATAACTTAAACAGGCCTAAAAAATTTAACACAAGGTTTAAACATAATATAGAGACCTTAAGCAATCTAAAAACTCCAATAACATGATTTTAGAAACATGTTTTATCACCTAGAATTGAGATTTAAGATAGAACAGTCTCAACAGAGACAATTTTGATAGATAAATGAGTTCTAGCTTTAATCAGATGAAATATGCTTTCTAAAATGTAAAATATAGATCAAATAAACTCTTAAACACTTAAGTAAGATATTAAATACAATTTCGCATACCTAGAAACACAAATTGACAGTAAGCAATCGATTGAAAGTAAGTGTAGTGAAAATGTGGGCAACTTGAGGCTTTTGAGAGATTCAGAAGGTTTGATCAGTTTGTAGAGAGTTTAGAGTATCAAAATTCATTTCTAAAGAGTATATATAGTATCTGGAGGTTTACGGAGGGTTTAAGAGAGTTTTTAAGACGATAGAAAGAGGACAAAAAGGTTAAGACCTGAAAGTAGAAACTAGTCGTTAGAGTCTGACCCTGCAATGGCGCCTCTGAGTTGATCAACGATGTCATTATTTATAGAACACGCCACCGTTAATGCTCCTGGAGAAGGGGTGATCAACGGCACTCAAGCAAGGTACCGTTGTTGATGATCAGTCCGCCGTTGACTATCTAAAAAACACAAAATATGCTGCATAATTGACTCCAAACCTTTCCAAACAAGTTCCTAATAATAATTAAGACTTCAAACACCTTTTAAAACATATATTGGGGTTATATGAATGATCAAATACCTTTAAACAATTTAAACACATGATTTAGTCTATGAATTGAGATAATATGCATTTTTGACATTTCAAATGCAATGCATGATCAAACTTAAGCCCTTAGATCAATTGAATATCAAATAAAACTTACAAACATATTTGAAATAACCTATATAAGGTTTTGAAGCTTCCAAATCATTTGAATGCCCATTATCTTCAAATTTGACCTTCAAACTCCAAGCTTTCCATATTGAATTCTTCTTGAAACCTACCTATCTTTAAGATCATCATCATAAACTTAAACCATTAGTAATCAAACATGTTTTGTTATTAATGAAACGAAGATTGAAACCTCCCTTGATTCAATAATTTTTTTAGGTATTTTTAAGTTTTATTTATTGCTATTAAGTCATTCCATACTTGTTTTTTTATTTCCATGTTTCAAGATAGTTAGATTGGATGTTTGATTAATTTAGGTATTGAATCCTTAAACAATGTATAGATGCTTTATTATATATTAATAGATAGTTTTCTTCTTAATTTCCAATCTTGATATTAGTTGTTTAAGTATGATTTTTACTTGTTTAGTTTATGTTTTTATTAATTACTAGATGTATGATGAATTTTCTTATTGATTTTCTTTAATTCGTGGTGTTTTTGGTTGGGTTATATTTTATAGTTGAAGTTTATGCATTCCTTTAAGTTTTAGAGTCTTTAATATTAGTTTTTATTCTATTTTTCAGTGTTGATTTTCTTTTAGTGTGTTTAGTTTAGGTTTTGTGTGTTAGGTTGAATTAAGTTGAATGTTAGTATAAAAACCTTTAGTTTACATTATATTTATTATTAAATCTTAATTTCTAATACTTACTTTATATTTTTCAACATGTTTATATTTAATTTATTTTCTATTTTTATTATAATTAATGTGTATAGCTAAGTGTTTTGAAGGTATTAATGGAATGACAGGTGATTGTTCATAAAAATGTAATTAGACTTTTATTGAATTGGTGTTTCTATACTTATGTTGGATTGGAACTTTAGTTTAATGTTAAAGTTTAGTGGTTATTTTTTAGGGTTGATCACTCCTTTCATAACTCTTAATTCAAACATTAAAATTGACCTCTTAATACATAATAGTCATTAACAATTTCTGTAAGTATCTATAGATTAATTGGTTTTATAGGCGAACTTAACCAATTAGTATAAGGTTGCAATCCTTTATGTTGCACTCTTTGAACTTGTGTGATAGTGACTTAGGTTAGACGTTCCTGGTTTCTTTATACTTTTGTGTTATTAAAATTAAAAAGCTTATTCTATGTTATAGAAAGGTTAAGAGTATTTCTATAACTTACTAAATTTACAAATTTTGAAAGGATTTAGGATTCAAGAACTTGTTTGAATCCATAATCTAACATTTTAGTTAGAACATCATTTGTTTATATTTGAGGATCGACGATTGTCTCAAAAGCCTAATAATACCTTTTACCTATTTCTTTGATATTTTTATTAATTTTATCATATTTGGCATTGTGTTCATCTTTTTGGTTGCGTTAATTGCATCTTAGTTTATTTAAGGGATGTTTGGTATTATTTTTGGATTTGGTTTTTGTGTGTTTTTTGGGTTTTTGTACTAGTTTTTTTCAATTTTTACACTGTATTAGTGTGTTTTTTTTCTTTTTTTACGTTTAGAAAAATAGAAATAAAAAAGAGAAATGAAAATCATTTGCAAACATGTTTTTAGCTTTCATTGTATCAAGGATTTCTGTTTTTATTTTATATTCAACATTCAAAATAGTAGTTGCATTCTATTTCCTTATGGTTTGACTCTAACTTGCCATACTATATATTAGGGTTTAGTTAGATTTATTATTTGGTAATTTGCAACAACTTACTAAAACTATATAGAGATAATTGAATAAACCAATATAGAATTTGTTAGAATAAGTCAATAAAAGATTTGCTATCTTAAAGTGAATAAGGAGAATGTTCAATTATTTTAATTAGTAATGACTTTAAAAATTATATGTAAAGTGAATTGAGATTTAAAAGGTTACTTCTAAAAATTAATTATAAATTAGTTAATAATCAATAAAAATGAATAAGATTATATTTAATTATATTCTACACTAATTTTATACTTTGTTTCTAATTAGAACATGAAAGAATTAAATTACACATTATAATCATGTACAGCTAAGTTATGGTAAAATACTTTAACATTTTTAACATTTAAATAGTCATATTATATTATTAATATCTTAATCTATTATTATAAATTATTTAATTAGAGAACTAAATTCTAATTTATTTTTTAATTATGAATTATATTTATAATTTATAATAATTATCAACACATTATGAGTAGGAAAATCATAGTTTTGATCTTTAAATTTTAAAGAATTTTCTCAATCAAATTTTATGACTTTAAAATTTTCTATTTTGATCCCATATTTTTATATTTCAGTTTAATTTAATCTTTTGGTTAGAATGTCATCAAGAAAATCTAATGTAACAATAAAAACAAGATAACTAAGACAAGTTAAAAAGATGCATAGTAATTTTCAAAATTGAACTATTTCCATTATTATATTATACATCATTTAACAGAAAAGTTATCCTATTTCACGTATAATTCTTTATCTATGACAAAAATTTTATATTTATTGTTAAATAGTGTAATTTTATTGTTAAATAGTGTATCAGTATGATAAATAAAAATGTATAGTTTTGAAAATTGCATATATTTCTTTTAAAGTTGTTTAGGTGTTTTTTTTTACCGTGTCATATTTTTACTAACAAATGGAAAGAATAAATTAAAATGAAATATAAACATATATGATTAAAATAAAAAATATTGAAGTTATATGACTTAATTGAAAATTTTATTAAAGTTCAAAGATCATAAATATGATTGTCCCTTTTATGAACCTAATAAGTTACACGAAAAGGATAATTAAATAAAAAAATAATTAAATTAAATTAAACTTAATTATGAAATTTAATAGGAGTGAGAGATAAAATTTAATATATTTATTTTTTAATTAAAATTAAATTATAAATATAATTAAAGTTAGACTTTAACTATAACTTAGTTTTTAAATTTTAATTAAATATAGTGAAAACATAATTTTTCTATAAAATAGAAAGACATAGAGTGAGTCAACATTTTTAATGCTCCCTTTAAAGAGTTTGAGTTCTTTGAATACTGTTAAAGTTGAATAATTAAATAGTTCATAATTGACAAATTCATTAAAGAAGAACATCTTGTAACATATTTTAATTCAAGTTTGTCTTTAATTTTTTGTTTCTTAATTTTTATTTTAAGTTATTATATTAAAATCATTTTTCAAAAAATTATTAAAAAAATTTCTGCTACACTAATGTTCAAGTTGATTTCCCAACACAATGTAGCCTGGACAATAATGATCAAATTGATTTGTTGCATGTAAAATACTACAAGCGTACATTTTAGTTGTGAGTTATGTAATCTAAGCCAATGGTAAATTTATGATAATTTAATTTTTCGAAAAGAATTATGATAATTTAGTATTTTAATTTATAAGGTACTAACTAGTTTCTCAACCATTAAAAATATAATGCAAAAGTGAAGGAAATGTTTAGTTGAATTATGAGTTATAATTTTTTCCTGTAATTATTGTGTTTTTGTATTAGTTATTGTGTTTTCAATTTTTGTGTTGTATTAATATATTTTCTTTATCAATTTTTATATTTTAAAAAATAAAAGACAAAATCAAAAATCAAAAGTCAATTAAACAGGTCAATTTAGGTTATTAAGGTTCAAATAGTAATTGGTGTTTTTTTTGTTTGTGGTAAAAAACATAGAAAAAAAAGAAACGAAATAGGGTGGTGGCAATTTCAAACTCTATCAAATAGGTCATCTTGTCCAGCCCAGTTATCGATGCGATCAAATAAGGCCACTATTAACAATAACATGGCCAACGGGCCCTTGTCTTTGTGATAATTCACCCCCAGAGAGCCCCCTTATACGTTATATGTGAGATTGAAGTGCTTTATGTATTTATCTTCGACAGTTCAAACTTCGGTTTGCATGAGTTCGTCTTAAAAATTAAAATAGCCTCGCAGTTCCAAACAAATTACCTACCATTAAGTTTGTATTTTTAAGGGATTTTCATTAAATATCTATTAGATAATAAAAATTATTCTTTTGTATATAAAAAGTATACTTTTAAGATTACAAAATATTAATTTTGAAGTAGATGTCAAGAGATTATTTGAATATATATTTTACACTATTCAGTAATTATATTAATATGTATAGTAAAAACATCATTAATCAGTCAATCAGGGAAAATTAAATCAATTCCTAAAAAGGGGTGTAACAAAATATGTGACAAAGTATAATGCTATTTGCACTATCATAAATATGGTTGATATACGAGGCCATCTATTTGATACTTCAATATTAAGTAGATAGCAGATGATGAAGAATCTCATATTACTCTTTATTTCGTGCATGATATGGTTAATATACAAAGTCATCTATTTGATATTTCAATATTAAGTAGATAGCAGATGATGAAGAATCTTATAATACTCTTTTTATCGTGCATGACACGGTTGATAAACAAAGTCATCTATTTGATACTTCAATCTTAAGTAGATAGCAGATGATGAAGTATCTCATAAAAGTCTTTATACCGTGCTTGATATGGTTGATATACGAAGTCATCTATTTCATACTTCCATATTAGGTGGATGCCAAATGATGAAGTATCTCATAATACTCCAACGCTATTTTTCAATTATTTTCCTTAAAAAATGTGTAGGGTTTTTTTTAATGAAATATAAAAAGAAAATCAGATCAAATATGTGAAAAAATATATAAAAAATTTAAGAACAGAAAGCACACAAAAAATTGATAAGTTTTTAAGTTCAACAAAAATAAGAGATAGAACATCAAGTCTCAATAATTTGTAACTCAAAACTTTCTTCATTAATTAGAAATAGGATAAATAAGGATTCTTAATTAAATCAAAGAATAACCAATTAATATTATTTACAAAACTTAACTATTAATTCTACTTTAATTAGACTCCAATAAAATAATTTAACTCTTTTAATTCAATTCCTTTTTTTATTTTTTAATTTCATAATAAGTCTTACTTCAAATATAGACCTAACTAACAACTATAAAAACATAGTTAACATATTTTGGAGTCTATAATTAAGTAAAGTATAATCTAATTATAATAAAATAAAACTTTATAATAATAAATAAAACTTTAAAACACCAAATTGTCCCCAATTTTATAAGCTTTTGCTTCTAATTCTTCTAGAACTCCACCATTTGAAATTGGGGCAATAAATCATGCAATTTGAACGTCTAATTAATTAGTCATGTTCACGTCAACAAACCATCACCATTGGTTATTTAGAAGGTGGATTCTAGAATAAAATGAATAATTTGTTGATTATTTAGAAGGTGGAAATTACAACAATAACGATTCTAGAATCGTTTTAAGGCCAATTTTGACAACTTTACACGAACATGAACACACACATTCAGGCGTTGTAGCTTTCATAGTTATTCTTTGAATATGCTTTCTTTTTATTCTGTTTTTGCTTCTGGTTCCTTGAATATTCTCTAACTAGTAGGACAGCAACATAAACATACAATTACAAGCCCGCCAATGATTTTTATTCTGTATGCAAGTTTCTTCATTAACTAAAGTGGAATTGACACTTCATGCAAATGCATATCTCTTTCTGATAGAAAGGAATTTGTGGGAAGGGATCAAAGATCATGAGAAGAAAGATGCAGTTTGGACCAGAAAAGCAGGACCAAGTAAGTCCACTATTTCTGCTGTATTTTCCACATAAACAACTTGGATTGCCAATGACAATGGCTGAGAATATATGCATGAAGCTGACCCCTGCCCCCTCTCCTTGACTCCTGGTGAAAGTGTATTAGAGGAGTTAGAAAAAGCGGAAGAAATGAGTGAACTCGAAGTGCCATTTATGTTGGCTCTTAGACCAGAAACTACATGTGAAATGTTAACCATGAAATGGATGGGTTAACGAAGGTAAAAGAAATTTTCAAAAAGTAAAACATATGGGTTTATTTTAAAAATTTTTATTAAAATTTAAACAAATCTCTAATATTTTGGTATTTATAGATGGAATATAGTAACAAGCTCTCTAAAGTTTTTCTTGGATTATAAACAAGTTTTAATCTTTATGTTATTAATTCTGATGTTATTATTAAGTTTCATATCAATAAAAATTATTCACAATTACTAATGTTAAAGTATTTATAAAAAAAACTAATGTTAAAGTTAATTTAAAAATGTTTAAATATTATGAACTTATTTAAATTTTTTATGAAAACTTTAAATGTGAATTCAAATCTTTAACTATTTTCAAAAAAGAAAACCTTCCAATACTTTTTTTTTACTTTTTTCATATTATTGTCCAATTTTAAAAATCCCCAGTTATCTTCCAAATTAATTTAAAATAAAATTTATAAGTTCAAAAAACGCATTATTTCAAAAAAATAATGCAATAAATGAAAGAGAGATGAATGTTAATAAGTGATTTCTTTTTCTATATTTATATATTATTTTATTTTCAAACGATTAAACGTTTAAAACTATTAAGTCTTAGAAAGTTTTGAATTACAAGGTTACAGTTTTTGCATTGCAACAAAATCTTGCATGCTTAATGAGAGAATTGTTGGTTCATTATTGGTAATCATCCACCAAAGTCAATTATCGAATTAATTAATAGGGTGGTTGTTTATTTCTCATTCGATGTTACTTCTCCTTCCTAAAAAGCACAAAACACACAACCATGTTGAGACTGAAAAAATAGTTCCACATATAAATATGGTCTTACTTTTAAGTTTTAGAATAATAAATTACATTATCTAAGAAAAGCATATTAAAAAACACTCTTTTGGAAATTACAGATATTTTGCCTTCGAAAAATCATAAAACTGTCTTTCTTTTTCTGTAAATAGAATTTTCAATTTACATACATGTACAAGGAAGAAAAGAAGAATGCGTAATAAACTAGATGTCAGTTTAATATGCATTCTAAATAGAATTTTTATTTAATTTTTTGTTTTAGTTTTTTATTTTTTAAATATAAAAATCGATAAAAAATACATTAATACAATACAGAAATTAAAAAAGAAAATACAATACTCAATACAACAATTATAACAAAAAATTAAAACTCACAACCTAACTAAACATACCTAAAAATTAACACAAAAACGAAACCTACTAATAGAATGTTGTTATGTATAATTGATAGAAAAATATATTATTTATAACATAAAGGGCGACTCTAATCTACCTAAAATACACATTAAAATTTTATCAAAATTTATAACAGCACCCTAATCTAGTGACCGGATTCATCTAAAATTCTGTTCTATTTATAATTTAGTAACAAAATACTGTCATATTGACCGACCACTTATCATAATCTTAGGTACCATATCAGCTGATTATAAATTATTCTTTCCACTACTCAGACATTTATATATTTTTGTTAGTTGAAGAATTGAGAGGCGGCAACTGGAGCAGGAATTGCCATGCTCGATCGGGGTCTAGCCTCGCCTATATAGGAATCATATTCTTTCCAAAGTGGCCGACTTTGCACATTGCAGCTGCACACTTGTGCACATCAGGCCCGTTCACTGGACTCAAATTGGTTAGAATGTGCCCCCACAATAATATGTATCTCTCAAAGTTTTGTATATATAAAGATATCAGATGTTCTTTTCAAGAACTGATGAGATATTTGAGAATGGAAACAGGCATATCCTATCACAGTGCAAATTTTCAAAATGCAAATCTTAACGTTAAGTCATGTAGGGATGGGAATTGTTTGGAACTAAAAACTGATGAACATGAGCTTCCATTGTTGGATACGCAACTGTAGCAAGAACTCAGGCATGAAATGAACCATCGGAAGAAGCAATAAACTAAAAAGTTTTTGTTTATTTCTTAACATTTCATAAAAATTTTAATTTATTTTTTAACGTTTTTAAAATATCACTTTATCCCTTAATATTTATAAAACAGTGTAATTTGTCTTTTAACTTATACAAAATAATATAAATTATTCTTTTAATATTAATTTCATCCAAAATTTTATTCATTAATTATTAATTTTGTTAAAATTTTATTAATTAATTATTAGTTAATTATTAAGAGGGTAATTAATATAATTTTAATGAAATTAGTATTAAATGAGTAATTTGTACTATTTTACAAATATTAAGAAATCAATTATATAGTTTTTTAAATATTAAAAAATAAAATTCATTTTACAAATGATAAAGAATGAAGTGATACCTTTAAAAATATTAAGAAGTAAGTTAAACATTAAAAAAATATATATACTTTGTACCGATTAATAAATAAATAAAAAGTGTCTAAACATGACAATATTCTCGTCTCACCTTATTAAGGACTACTACAACACTAATGATGGGCATCTAACTAAAATATATGCAAAAGGGGAAAAGATAGGTGGAAGGAACCCATTTTTAGTGGCCTTGGGTGGAGAGGAATAAATAAATTCTTGACTTGAGAATATGACTCATTGGCCTTACTTTGAGCAAGATTCTGACATTCTCATTCCTGTAGAATCTGTAACAGCCTTTTCTTTTCTTTTTTGTTTCCATGGGAATACATTCCGTGATCATTTCTCACTTTCTAATTCATCCAATACCCATATGGTAACTGTGTTCAACAAAATGCAAACAGTCCACATCTAACACCTGTAATCCCCTTCCATACGATTGACTAAGTCATGAATATGATTCTATTAATTAAATGTGGCGGTAAAATATTATATATATATATATATATATATATTGTAAAGAATCCATTAAAGCAAATGTAAGTACAAGGAAAGAACAAACGTCCAAGTCCTCTCTTCCAAAGTGGAGAATATCATCCATAGAGGAAGGAATAACAGTTAGATAACAGATTAAAAAACACTTTAAATATTCCCCTGAACAGTTCAACCACAAGAACCAGAGCAAGAAAATGACAGGAAAAAAAAAAAAAAGACTATTGCCATGCAGAAACACTTACAAGCGGATTTGGCAACATCAGTGTAAAGGTGAGTACTTCACATGTACTATTATAGCTAAGGGAAGATCAATGCGTCCTCCCTGAGACATGAAATGAAAGTTGATAATTCTGTGCTTATTCCATTTTCGGCCATTCATGAACTCCTTATTAGAATACCTAATCATTATACAATGCAAGAATCACACTCAAAGTTGCTATAGAACGATGAACCGTATTTGATGAAGCAACCACTACATCCGTGTGGAATAAAATAACTAGTATGTTTTTGCATTTTAACATAGCATCAACGTTGTCAAATCATGGTTAACATAGTGGAATTTCTATTTCTTCACCAATTGGTTAGTTATAGAGAAAGAAGAATACAGAAGTTAGTAGGCTTTAAACACCGAGGTGCCCCCATTGGTTTCTCAATTTGCTGCAGTGTTCATGCAATCATGAGTTAACAGTCATTACGATGTCTTGCTTAGTAATTTGTGAACTTGAAAGTGATAATACTGAATTTGCAGGTAATTTGGTTACCTAACTTGCATGGAGCACAATCATATGCTTCTTGTGCGATTTGTTCCCATCCACATGCCAGCTAACTGTTTAAGAATACTACTTTAATACCTTATGTAAAAGCCTTTTCCAT
This sequence comes from Pinacopodium congolense, assembly GCA_028565735.1. Taxonomy (NCBI): domain Eukaryota; kingdom Viridiplantae; phylum Streptophyta; class Magnoliopsida; order Malpighiales; family Erythroxylaceae; genus Pinacopodium; species Pinacopodium congolense. The sequence goes on from JAOXYD010000002.1 coordinate 7,577,155, forward strand.
AGATTCTCACAAACTTGGAAAAAATATCCTCACATATCAGAACCAATTGATCTTCCTAAAAAGGCCAATTGCAACTAATATGAAGATTCTGTTCAAGGAATAAGAATTTCATTTACAGTTTGGTCAAATGAGCTCTTACAGTTTCTATGGGACATGGAAAATTGTTGATTTAGACCCCTCCATAGCACTCATTAGATGGGTATCGACATATAAGGTATGTCCTATTAATGTTGTTTCTAATGTGTGGATTTAATATAAGTTGACAGATTTATTCTCCATAACTCAATATACGAGTTGCTGTTGATTATATATAGATATTATTCTTCGCATTTTTTTAATAGGTATAGCATAATTCTTGATGATCAACTCAAGAACAAATCCTTCATTTTGCATTGCAAAATACAAGAGCATAAGCATCAAGAACATGCAGTTGACACATATCTAGCTTTTACAAATGCAAATCCAGACAACAAATCCTATTATTTATATCATTCCAACTATTAATTAAAAAAAAAATTTCAAGGTGGAGATGCGGGATGCAGAGAGCTGTTATTCTGCTAGAGGGTAAAGAGAAAATTAGTGCATGACAAGCACATTTTCTGCTTCAGAAATATTTCAAGCAGACATGAACTAGCAACACATTTCAATTTCCTTCAGAACTACTGCTAATGTGTACAAGTGAATATAAGACTCTCTGTTTCCTTGATGCACATATACTCCATGTTATTTGCAAACTCATATAAAATTGCAAAGTAACAGCATGCAAGAGATACATCAGCTCTGTGCAATGGCCAAGTGACAAGTCTGTACTCTATAAGAAGTAACGACAAATCGAAGAGCACTACAGGTGTTTATATTTTATATAAGAGAATCTGAACAAATATAGGAGTCAAGGGCCAGTGGCTATCTCCAGGGCAAGCCTTTGTCACGTCCTTCCTCCAGGAGAAGTATGTAAGCAAGTACAATCAGCTTTTTTCGGCTTTAAAGGGGTCCCAGATGCTTAGGATTCAAAGACTTGGGCCCCTTCTGTGATTTTATAGACATTGTGGGCTGAATAAGTTCCAAACTTACTGAAGGAGACAAAAGAGAATGTGTTCCTTATTCCATACCTTGCCTCCAAACAATGTCCAAGAACAAGCATCTTTCCAGCAGTAAATTTGTAAAATTCCAATGTTTCCAGGTGCTATGGTCAACAATCTTCTTTGAGCTCTAAAGCTAGTTTGCTAAAACAATGGTTTTTGGATCTCTATCATTTCTCATTAGTTGTATATCTCATTCAGTTAAGTTCCATTTTATAGCACCTTCACATTCAATATCCATATTCACAACTGAATCAACCTTCTCCCAAAGACCACGGTGAGGGACCAGGACAGTGTATATATATATATATATATATGTATGTATATAACAAATCTGAGAATCTTCCATGAGAATGAGAGGGTGAACAAGAAGGTCTCAAGACAACTGAGAAAGTGGATTCCCCTAAACCCAAGTCAGAAAAATTCCTCTCATATCCTGGAATAAGATTCTTGCTTTTGCCAGACGAAAAAAAAAAACCAATGCACTCAACTTAAAGGAAAAAGCTTTGTGTGGATCAATTCCAGTATCTAATGCAAACGTGAGCCTGTTTTGGAAGGGTAAATTTGCAGAGGACTTCAATTAGATAGGACTGTCTTAGAATAGAAAGTGAAGTTAAGAGAAGAGGCCCCCACTGTTAAGAAAGTAGGAAGGACAATATCTGTGCTTAAGTTGCTGTGAATATTGGATTGGGTAAGGCAAATCCCTTAGCTCTGTTCAAGATTCTATGCCTCACCATATGACCACCCACCCGCCTATCCATGCTTTATAAAAGCCATGCCTGAGTAGTCCTTTTGGTCTGTGAGCATTTTGCAAGGGAAAACCAAAAGAGCAATAGCAGTAGTAGTCATAGAAGGTTCCACTTAGAATTATCAGAAGGCGGATTTGTATTGAAGATTATCGCATTATCAAGTTTCAAGATTTTAGGGAGAAAAGGATTGGATCAAGAGGCAAAAGAAAGGTATCAGGTGAAAAAGAAAACACCGGTTTTGATCACAATTGGACGCTGTGAAGGGTTCTTCATCAGAAGCCAAACTTAAAAAGTTGCATTTCTAGGAGAAGACATGTACCATCATCACCAGCATCAAGCAAAGAACATACACTCTTCTTCAAGAATGTCAATTCCTCCTGAAAGGCATTTGTTCTTGCAAGGTGGGAATGGCCCTGGTGATTCTGGACTCGTCCTCTCAACAGATGCAAAGCCTCGATTAAAATGGACACCTGATCTTCATGAGAGATTTGTAGAAGCAGTCAATCAGCTTGGAGGAGCAGACAGTGAGTATACAAGACCGTTTCGAAATATCATGCAACATAATAGCACATTTAACGACGAATCCACCTTGCATGCTTAACTATCTCTCTTTCACTTGCAGAGGCTACACCAAAAACTGTCATGAAGCTAATGGGAATCCCTGGACTTACATTGTACCACCTCAAGAGTCATCTTCAGGTAAATTCTGTTGTAGTTAAAAGAGTTCTATGCAATTAATGCATGTAAAGGTGCTAACTCTTAACTTTGGACTAGCAGAAATACAGGCTCAGCAAAAACCTTCATGGACAAGCTAACAGTGGAAGCAACAAAATTGGTACGAGGATCCATAAAGCTTTCAACTAAGTTCTGTTAATTTAATAGGAACAAGAATGATATACAAGTCATGTTACACAGGTACTGCCACAGTCTCAGCAGATAGAATTTCAGAAGCAAATAGAACTCAGATGAACAATTTAAGCATTGGCTCTCCATCAAACAAGTACGGTGACTCCATGTGCTTTACGTTTCTTTCAAATTTTTTCAAATTTCAGACTATCTATGCAATTACGTAACATTACAATGGAAATTTTCAATCCAGAGGTTTACAGATAAGTGAGGCCCTACAGATGCAAATTGAAGTCCAGAGAAGGCTGCATGAGCAACTAGAGGTGCGTCAGAATCAGATTTTTTTTTTATTTTTATTAAGAGTCCCCTTCTAGATATATCATAGAAATTATTCGTCAATGTTAGCGCTAGTTCTTCCTAAACATTTCATCCACCATGAATTGACAAAGGTTTGAGACATTAACAACCCAGTTCCTCTTTTACTCTTGCTTGGAGAAGAAGTTTCCAAATATGTCTACAAGGAAACTTACTTCTCCATCACATACACGGATCAAGCTTCTGTTGATGAAAACTTGAGACAAACTAACTGACTTGATGTCAGAAAAGTATTCTTTTCATAAATGCATTGGTCGGTTCATTGTTGATCGAAGGATTTTAGATCTGATAATTTGTTTCAATTGTTCAAGGTCCAGCGGCATTTGCAGCTTCGCATAGAGGCTCAGGGAAAGTATCTGCAGGCAGTGCTAGAGAAGGCACAAGAAACACTTGGCAGGCAAAACCTGGGTACAGTGGGGCTTGAAGCAGCCAAAGTTCAACTATCTGAGCTGGTGTCCAAGGTGTCCACTCAATGCCTGAATTCTACATTTTCAGAGTTGAAAGAACTGCAGGGTTTATGTCCCCAGCAAGCACAGGCAAACCAACCCACCGATTGCTCGATGGACAGTTGCCTGACCTCTTGCGAAGGGTCTCAAAAGGAACAGGAAATACACACAACCGGAATGGGGTTGAGGCCATATAATGGCAACCCATTCTTCGAACCCAAAGAGATAACAGAACGGCACATATTACAGCAAACTGAACTCAAATGGGCCGAAGACCTGAAAGATGACAAAATGTCTCTTACTCCAGTGGGAAACAATGCAGAAAGGAGAATATTTTTAGCAGAAAGAGGTTGCAGTGATTTATCCATGAGTGTGGGACTCCATGCAGAAGGAGCGAACCAGAACAGTAGCTTTCCTGAGGGAAGACTTCGCGGGATGAATGAGGATGACAGATTCCATGACCAGACAAACAAAAGGACAGACTCAGCGAAGCTAGATAAAGAGACATTGACAACAGGGTATAGGCTTCCTTTCTTCGCAACAAAACTAGACCTCAATTCACATGGAGAAATTGAAGCTGCTTCCAGTTGCAAACAGCTTGACTTGAATGGTTTTAGCTGGAACTGAACATTGCTCATTTCTAGTAGACAAGACAAATTGAGGAGATAGGACATCTGATTACAAGTATACTTCCTTGAGGAGAAGAAGCGGTCCTCTTGCTCAGGGCAAGTGCACAAGGAAAACAATCGGTTCAACCTCAAAAGAATAAATTGCACTCGTCAATGTCAGCTTGCATTAGAACTATGTATGTAAATCAATCTAAAAGGTGCACATTTTTCTTACTTATATGCCATTAGAATTTTATTAGTTAAATGTTTAAAAAATGACAAAATTTCGTTTTAACTAATTAAAATTTGAAAGCTTATTTTATTTCAAAAATAAACTAAATTTTATTTTTTAAAGATCCTTTTCGATTGCCTTAAAATATGTTATTTGTCAATGAAAGTCAAAAGCAGAAGTATTAAATAAAAAGGATTGCAAAATTAATTCTTTACAATGTTAATAATCACAAACTGATGAATATGATAAAGAAAATAAAATTATTACCTTCCCTTTCTCCATTAGACTTTAAATTTATTAAAATTAATATAAAATAAACTCATCTTATTATTAAATGAAAATAGTTAATCATTATTTTCTTTTTAAAAACTTCTAAAAGGAAAAAGAAATGAAAATTTTAGAGATTTTTTAGTTGAAATATCTAAGTATATAAGAATGAATATAAAAAGAGATAACAAGTGGTGACAAAAATTTAATTTCTAAAAAAAAGAGATGACTGGTAATAATTATCATGATTATTAAAAATTAAAATACTCTTATATGTCATAAAATTTATTTATTGATGTATAAGGATAATTTAATTTATATTGATCATAATAATCATAGTAAATTAATGATAGTCTATCAATAATGAAATACACGTTTCACACCTGCCAGTAAAAATATAAAAATACATAATTAGAAAAAAAAAAGAAATTTTTATTACATGAATATATATATATATATTTAATGCATGCATGAGATGTATTTCTGATCTAAAATGTTATGAAGAGGAAATTTTAAGTAGCAAAACACTCTAGTTGAAGTCTTCTTATGCAGAGCAATTAATTAGAAACTAATTAATAATTTTATTTTGTTTTATTCCATGGATTCACTCTTATTTAACATGGGATGTCACGAAATTTGACACATTCATAAAAGCATATGTTAAATGGGGCCTTTAACAAAAATAGTGGAAAGGATAACTTATATTGAACTTAAAAGAGCAATTTTATAAGTAGAAGAACTATTTTTATAATAGACTTGTTAATTTTGTGACACTCTCCTCATTCACACGCGTCACTCTCATGATACTCACAAATATTACACACGCCACTTTTTTATTTTTTCTTCGACTCACTCTCTGCTCGCTCATTGCTCTTCACCTTTTACATTAAGAGCACTTAATTATTTTTTGCACAAAAAACACAACTGAAAGCCCCCGTCTTATACTTGCTTTTATACTTTATAATGTCAGTTGTTTGATCATTCACAATCACACATTATATTGGTGGCCATATATAATTTTAAAACTGATTTTTTTCCTTTCCAATTACTAGACCCTTCAATACTTTTCTAAGAGAGGCAGTGCTAAAGAGTTTTTCATTTATCCCCCTCATCTTAACTCTTTCATTTATAAACGTTTAATCATACCAAGTTGTTCACATAACTTCAAACACTTAGCAAAAGAAAGTCTTTTCATAAATAAGTCTAAGATTTGATCTTTGACACGAATAGGATCCATCTATATGTTGCCATACAATAATTTCTCTCTAAAATAGTGATAATGTACTTCTACATATTTGTTTCTCACATAAACATTGGATTTTTGTCACGATGCAACCGTATAGCAAACTCAATTGGTTTATGTAAATCCTCCAGTAATTAAGCTAGCCACATACTTTCTTAAGTAGTCATTACTATATATCGATACTTTGCTTCAGTAATTAATAATAATAATGTTGGCTATCTCTTGCTACACTATCATACTGGTCTTAAACCAAACTTAAACACATAGCTCGTATTTGATCGATGCATATCAAGATTACTAGCATCATCAGCATTGCAATAGTCTACTAGTTCACAAACTTCATCCCTTTTGTAGAAGAGACCATACTTGACTGTAGTTTTTATATATCATAAGATTCGTTGAACAACATCAAGATAAAATTTCATTGGTTTTTGCATGAAATGACCTACCAGTACAGCTACAAATGCAATATCTAGTTTTGTAAGTGTCAAGTAGATTAGGCTTCCAACTAACTGCCAATACATAGCATCTTTTAAACCCTCCCCTTCTTTAGTAATGTTGATGTTTGGCTCCATAGGCATTTATATTAGTTTACACTCAATCATACCAAACTTTTACAATAAGTCTCTATCTTATTTATCTTAGCACAGAAACGTTCCTTCCTTTATATGAACAACTTCTAGTATAAGAAATTGATTTAATTCTCCAAGCTCTCTAATCTGGAATTAAACTGATATATTTTCTCTTAGTTCATGTATTTCTTCTTCTTCATCTCCAACTATTATCAAATCATCTACGTAAACTAGTACAGCTACTAATTTACCCCTATATGCTTTGAAAAATAGCTACAAGTGTATAACCACTTTGATTAAAAAAAATTACCTATTTTACTGTACCAAACTCTTGGTGTTTTTTTAAAAGTCTATAGAGAGCTAAAGCTTGCAAATATATTATGGATGAGTCTTACCCTTAAATCCTTTTGGTTAATATATGTATATGTCTCGAACAACCTTTCCATGTAAGAAGGCATTCTTCACATCCATCTTGTAAGAGCTTCTAAGAATTGCTCGCTGTTAATGCTAGTAAAATATGTACAATAGTTATCTTTGACACAAGACTAAATGTTTCGTCATAGTCTAGTCCATATTGTTAAGAAAATCCTCGAACCACTAGCCATGCCTTGTACCTTTCTATCTTGCCATCTGGACCAACCTTCATCTTGTAAACCCATTTACAAAATATGGGTTTTATATCTTAAGGTAATGGTATTAAGTTATAAGTATGATTTTCTTTCAATGCTTGGAACTTGTCTTTTATTTTCTATTACTTTTCTCCAAACATCATTCTTGGCTACTTTTTCAAAAGTTGTTGGATTATTTCCTTTGACAAAAGCCATATCAAAGTATCTTAAATTAGGATTTAAAATTCTATTTGACCTTCTTAATTGCTATTGTTTCCCATTATAGCCATCAATTTCTTGTTAACTAGGTCAATCCTCATCCATAACTTTTTGATGCACTTTAGTTTTCCATGGACTTGCAACTGAACTCAATGGAGTCGATTGTTGGTTCATTTACTTTGACAAGCAGTCATTTTCTTGATTGCTTCTTCAAAAGTTATTGGCTCATTTCCTTTGACAAGAGCCATACCAACATATCTTAAATTAGGCTTTCGAATTATATTTGATCTTCTTAATTTCTATTGTTGCCCATAATTTCCATTAATTTCTTGTTAAATAGGTCGATCCTCCTTCGTAACTTTTTTTATGCACTCCAGTTTTCCATGGACTTAGTGGAGTCAATTTTTCCATTGTTTCAAGTCTCAAACTTCATTCAATAGTGATCCTTTTTTATAATCTTTCCTTCATTTTTTTTAATCCGGAAGCTTTACTTCTATTGATGTTTACTAAGAAGAAGCTTCATCAAACATCACATTTTTTTACGTGTAACAATGATTAGTTGTTGGATCACAACATCTCCAACTTTTTTTCATTACTATAGCTCACAAAAATGCATCGGATTACTTTCTTACCAAACTTGCTATGTAAGTTATTTGGTATGAAAACATAATAGATACATCCAAACATTTTGAAATAGCTAACTATAAGCTTTTATCTTCAATAGCATTTGAAAAGGTGATATAAAACTGAGTCTTGCTTATGGTAATCAAATAATCACATGCAATGTCATTCTCATACATTTTACTCAAAATCTTCCTGGCACATTCTTAGTAGGTAGTATGCTTCAATTTATATTCACTATATGTTAATTCTTTCCTTTATCCACCCAATTTTGTTATAGGTTCCTTGAATATGTCAATTGTCTTCTAATTCTATATTCTTTTAAGTATTTAGCGAAAATTTCTGATGTGTACTTTCCTCCATTATTTGTATATAATCATCAAATCTGATTACCAATCTTTCTTTCTATTTCATTTTCAAATTCCTTGAACCTATCAAATATGTCAGATTTATCTTTTAAAAACCAAATCCAGATGTACCTGAAATAATTATTAATGAAATTAATCATATACCACATCCTTCCAATTGATGATTGCTTCATAGAACCAATAAATATGAATATACAGGCTCTAATGACTCCTTAGCTCTATAACTTGACTCCTTATATAGTAGTTGATGTGTCTTATTATATTAACAACCGGAGCATATGATGTCTCCTCAAATATTGAGTTGAGGAAGACTTTGAACATATATTTATTCATCATTATCTTCAGCTTGTGATAGTTAAGAGGCCGTTTAATTCAGCTTTTGGTTGTAGTTTTTAGATGAGATTTTTGTGTTTTTTATTGGGTTTTGTGTTTTTTAAGTTTTTGTACTGTTTTTTTTTTGTTTCTATGTTGTATTAATGTGTTGTTTTTTTAGTTTTTATGCTTTTTTCGATTTTTGTGTTTAAAAAAATAAAAAAAAGAACCGAACAGCCCCTAACATGTTCAAGACGTGCATGCCACGAGTCCACTATCTCATTCTTTTGAATCTTATCTACATATGCTAATTCTATTGATAATACGTAGACAGAGTTTAATAATTAATAATTGACCCTTTAAAGTTAGTGTGTCTAGTATTAGTACCTTTCAACACACCTTAACAACATCAGGGTCAAACACCATATAATTTCCTTTAACTGTCAGTTTATATATTGACAGTAGATTTTGTCAATTCTGCCACATGATACCGGCTTAGTGTAAGATTATGGTGTTATTCACACTTCTCTAACATAAGTGATTAATAACCTTGATATTAGCTATCACAATCTCTCGATGACCTGTGTATTCTAACAAGTTGTCAAACTTTTTCTTATTGCTTGTCATGTGACTAGAGCAACCTAAGTCAACAATATAATCCTTCTTGTAGTCAATGTTCTTGGATTGCCTCGATATTAGTCCCTTTTCGTCAGCATCTTCTTTTATGATGCTAGAACATGTCTCCTTTTTACACCTGAAAGTCTAATCCTGATTGTGATTGCTATTAACGTCAACATTCTCTTGTATGACCTCTACATATAAAGATTTGGTAGCCTATTCTTCTTCACTAGTCTTTTCAACTTTATTACTAATTAAAGTTGAAGCATTACCTTCAGTTGGATTTTCGAAGTTGTTGTCTCGAGCAAATTGACCATTCTTTCTGCACTTAAAGCATTCATCATTTTTCTTTTCACAGCTTCTTAATCAATTTTGCAAAGTTCCCTTTATTTTAGAACTCCTTTGACCTTCTTTAAAATATTTGTTTTCACCATTTGTCTTATACTTGAAATCTCTCCAATACTTGGGTCGACTCTTTCCTTTACTGCTAAAAAATGCCTCTTCATTACTTTTTAGTGAGCCCCTGCCATCTGTTTAGTCAAAGTTTCTTGATTAGCTAATAGATTTTCGAGCTCTTCCAAAGAAAGTTGAGTTAGCCATCCTTAGATAGCTGTAATAAACTCATGATACTAAGGTCTCAATCCATGAATAATTATTCTCCTTTTATGGGAATCACTAATTACAAACTCAAAATCTAATTCTATAATCTCATTACAGAGAGACTTTATTTTGAAAGATACTAGCTGCTCAACATACCATTTTAGTTGATTGTTATTAACTCGTTCTCCAAATATTGAAGTCGCATTTCATTCTTCTTAGAGTAATATAAAACAAGAATATCTCATGTCTCATGTAACATTCTCATACATTTTTTTATATATTTAAGATATCACCTTCAACATAAATTTTAATAATGCATAAAGCCTTATCAACCTTTTCCTTCCATCTTTGCAATGTGGTTGTAGATGCTTCAGTTCATTTATTTTTAAGTGATGTGGTGTTGCTTCTACCTACAAATTTTCATAACACTTGACTTTTCAAGTATGACTGCATTATCCTCTTCTAAAAGCTATAATTGTTATTATTGAGCTTTTTAATTGCACTTATAATTTGAAGTTTTTTCATCGTGACTTAGTTTTAATTTCTAACTAGCAACTTTCATATTCTTAGATTGCTCACAAATAACAAACTTCAATTATCGAAAGAATTACGATATCAGATTATCTCACTTTAATTTAACTTGAATATTAATCCTATACTAACTTAATTCTGATGTCAAATTGTTAAATTATACCTTTAATAAAAATAGTAAAAAAGATAATTTATATTAAACTTAAAGGAGTAATTTTACACGTGAAAGAATTATATTAACGAGAGACTTCTTAATTTTGTGACACTCCTTATTCACACATGTCACTCTCACAATACCAACAAACATTACACACCCTCTTTCCATTCACTCTCTCTCTTATCACACACACACGTCACTTAACACTTGCTACTACTTATTGCTGTAGTAGACACTCATAGTATGTTTGGTTGAGGGGAATAGCTATTCTATTCCTCATCTATTCATAAGGAATAGAAATTCTTTATTTGGTTAACAAAAAGCTTACGGAATAATTATTCCTAAGAATAGGTATTCCTTATTTTTTAGGAATATGTATTCCTTACCTCCAGCTATCTTTAACTATTCTAATAATAGTTATTCCGTTGTTTACTTTTTTCTTCTTGGCGAGTCTTCTTCAAACCTTCCAATAAAAACTTTATTATTATTATTATTATTATTATTGTTATGAATTTTTTTAATTATTATTATTAATTTTTTACTTATTATTATTATTCTTTCTAATTTTAATATTATTAATATTATTGTTATAATTATTATTATTATTAAT
>JAOXYD010000002.1:7592617-7603322 GCA_028565735.1 Pinacopodium congolense
AGGAAGAAGAAGAAGAATAATAATAATAATATATTTTACTAAATTAATAATAATAATAATAATAATAATAATAATAATAATAATAATAAGGATATTTTAATCTTTTTGTTTGTTATTCCTTTGTCATTCCAATTTTATATTTTTAAAGTAAACACTGGCATAAAAATTCTTTAATAATAAATCAAATAAAATAATACCTATTCCTCATCTATTCTATTCTTAAGAATAACAATTCTATTCCTTATCTATTCCATTCTTTAAATCAAACATTCCATCATTTTCTTACTCGCTTGCTGCTCTTCCTCTTTTACACTAAGAGCACTTAACTATTTTCTGCACGCAAAACACAACACAAAGCCTCCCTTTTATACTTATAATGCCGGTTGTTTGTTCATCCACAACCACACATTATATCGGTGGCCATAGATAATTCTAGACCTGATTTTTTTCTTTTCACTAGACCCTTCAACACTTCTCCAAGAGAGGTGGTGCTGAATATTTTTTCAGATAAGCATCCCCGTAACAACAATTAAGAAAAGTTAAACATAAGTTATACCAAAAGTCTAGATGCATAAGAAGGTTCTGTAAAATGAGTACAACTAAAACGCCCTTATCCATCCAAAACACAAATTTCTAATACATCAATAATGAAAGTATCCCAAGAAGAGGATTTTTTTGGAACAAATCACTACATTCAGACACCGAGAAAAGCGTTAAGAGTCTCTTGTAACAGGAGATCCAAAGTCAATAGCAGCGATGGATGTTGACGGATAATTCCAAACATGGGCTCGGAGATCCCAAAAAGGCTAATGAAGCCCACAGTAACCTCAAAACCCAGCCTGCAATAACTGGGCGAAGTTCATTTAAATCCTCCTGTACGTATCGTAAAGTCCCACAAAATAAGAAAGAATCCTACTAATACTGCTGCTGCTGCTTCACATCTGTCATCTATCACACATAAACACACAACGAAACACAGCTTCCCTAATTTTGTTTGAATGATTAGAAGCTTTGGCGATGGGAGCCAGTCGCAAACTTCAGGGAGAGATCGATCGCGTCCTCAAGAAGGTCCAGGAAGGCGTAGACGTTTTCGACAGCATCTGGAATAAGGTCGTACTCTCTCTCTCTCTCTCTCTCTCTACCTTCCGTCGTTTTTGAGATTAAATTCTGGAAAATTGCATTTCTGTATATTTCTGTTTAATATGATATTAAGTTTGACGCATGTGTTTTATGCCATCGACTATTAAGGTCAAATGCGGTTTCCATTTTTCTTGTTCTCATGTGGTTTCCTTCTGAAAACTGTAATGTGGCTTTAGGTTTATGATACGGACAATGCTAATCAGAAGGAGAAGTTTGAAGCTGATTTGAAGAAGGAGATCAAGAAGTTGCAGAGATATAGGGATCAAATTAAGACATGGATTCAGTCCAGCGAGATCAAGGATAAGAAGGTCAATTATTTTGCTTCATTCATAATCATAATGTTTGAGGCACGCTTTCTTTCTTTTTTTTTTTTAATAGAAATAATTTAGACAATGGGCATGATGGGTTTTCCATCCAAGGATCATCTGATATAAACAAAATATAGATGCCTAGCTTGGGTGTTCATCCTTTAATCCAGCCGAATGTTCTGTTGATGTACACCTAGACGAAGAATAGGGTCATATCTTCTGATTTTCGTTTAGGTGTTCACCTCTGGATTTCAGAGTTGCATGCTTAAATGGATTTGTTTAAAAAGGAGCCTGTACTTCCTTCTGTACTGAGAGTTGAATATATAACGCTTTGTGTGTTTTCCATTTTTTTTTTCTGAAGAGGAAATTTATTGCATCTAGATCCCTTAGTTTCAGTTGTAAAACCTTACAGATTTGGATGACTATAATAGATTTGATTAAATTCTTTAATCCATTGCTATGTGATAAATAGCTTTTTCACGCAAAGCTTAAGCAGTTCACTCTTTTCTTTTAAAGCAGATTACTAGAATTTAAATGTTAGTAAGCGAATAATATCAGTTACTCTCTATGATATAAGAACATCCTTACACTAAAAATAGTGTCCATAAGCGACATCTGGCCCTTCTGTTTCTCAATAATCCCTTTTCCTTTGATAATCTTATTTTACCACTCTCAGGGATATGCCAACTTTGAACTTCTTATTGCATCTTTGTTAATGTAAATTGCGCAGGCAACCTCTCTTCCTTTCTATGTGCTTGGCATGGGTATTGCCGTCGGAAGTTGATTTCCTTTTCCTTGTATATTCTCTGTTTGTTTAGGTTAGTGCCTCTTATGAACAGGCTTTGGTGGATGCTCGTAAGCAAATTGAGCGTGAAATGGAACGGTTTAAAATCTGCGAGAAGGAAACTAAGACTAAAGCATTCTCTAAAGAAGGCCTGGGGCAACAACCTAAAACTGTAAGATTTGTAAACTTATACTGCTTGGTTTTGGTTATAGTGTGTGGAATCAAAAGAAGGTTGCTGATTTGTGGGTAGTTTGTTCAAAGCTGACTAACATTAGCTTGTTCTTTTAATGCATGTTTGTTGGATTTTTTTTCCCCCTTGAGTTAAAACACTGCTCATCACCAGATGAAAAAGGAAGTACTGAATATCCTCCTCTATTTTCAACTTCCTGTACTTCCTCAACATGTTATGACTGTTGCAAAGTGTTTTAACTTTCTTGCTTAGAGTTGATGTGGTGATTTTTATTCATTTTCCATGGTTAGATCTTCGAGGTCATTTCTTGTAATTTTTCCTACTTTTTAGTTGTGAAAAATTGAAAATCTGGTAAGGCATCAAGGTATATGTAGACAAGGTTGAGAGCTTAGAATTGGGTGGATTATTCAGTGGGTCTTTATTTGAGTAAGGTGCTTCAACAGTGTTTAGATGATGATTGCCATTTTCTTGAACTTTTTCCAGTAAAAGTGCATTTCTTTTTTAGTTTTTAGTATTGCCTATTGTGTGATTGGTGATGTTTCAAGGAACTTTTGCTGATAGCTTTTTCTGTTTATGCTGGTTTTCATAATCTTCGTTTGTTTGGCTTGATTCCAGAGTACTTTTGACCTGATTGTTTCATGTATAATGATTTGAGAAAGTAAAGGCTACTCCCTTGTTGGAGTTCGTAACCTAAGGGTTTCAGATAGAATTAAAAGAAAATTTTATTTAAAAACTCGAGGTTGTTATTTCTTTTTGTTGGTATTGTTTTATTTTCCTTCATAGGACCCAAAGGAGAAAGCTAAGTCAGAGACAAGGGATTGGTTGAATAATGTGGTAAGTAAATAAACTTCAAACTTTAATATTTGTTCTTACATTGTTATTATGTTAACATCTTCTGGAGTTTTTTTCTCATTCTCTTTTCTTGCTGCTTTTGCTGGTTTTGGTGCCTGATAAATTTTTATTTTTCTGGGAAGAACCCATATAACAAAGAATGTATTGCCTAAGGGCTTTCGATGTGTAGATGCTTTGACTACATTAGTTACTGGACATGCAATTGGATTAATCATTTTGACCTTACAGAATCTATCTCTGTGTTAGGTTGGAGAGTTAGAGTCCCAAATTGACAGCTTCGAAGCTGAGATTGAAGGATTATCTGTCAAGAAAGGAAAGACAAGGCCACCCAGACTGGTTGGAATTCAATCGGTGAACTTTTCTGCAATTGGTTTATTATTTTTTGTGGTCTTTGATGTATCTTCCTTTGGCTTGTCAGACGCATCTAGAGACATCCATTACTCGACATAAGGCTCACATAATGAAGCTAGAACTGATATTAAGGCTACTGGATAATGATGAACTGAGTCCTGAGGAGGTCAATGATGTCAAAGAATTCTTGGATGATTATGTGGAACGTAATCAGGTATGTCTTGTCCTTGTTATTTAAGCATACATGACAGTGCATATGATACATGCCCTGACTAACATATTAAATGTGTGATATAGTTTTCCTTTTGGATTGCAATACAGCCTTGTATCAATATTCTTAACTACTTTGTAGATCTTCTTTTGCATAATCTCACTAGATGTTTGGTTTTCCTCTTCCTGCAGGAAGATTTTGACGATTTTAGTGACGTTGATGATTTTTACAGTTCATTGCCATTAGACAAGGTGGAGTCTCTTGAAGATCTAGTTTCAATTGGTCCTCCTGGTCTTGTTAAGGTGAACCTTGAAGCTTTAAATGTGTGCATCTTCCTCTTTTACTACATAGGGATTAAGAATCTCTGGAAGAGTTATTTCATGTTTGTGATATAAGAATAATTTCATTACACTGTTTCATTTCTTTGTGATTCGTATTTCTCTGTGATTTAGTTTTGAATATGATTGTCAGGTTGCTCCTGTTCATAGCTTGAAGACTTCTTTGGTGGTATCAGCATCTCAAATGCCTGTAGGTGTTTATAGAGCTAATGGTTTTGATCAAACTTTTTCTTAAATTTGAACTTGTTTGTGCATGTCTCTGGAGATAGTGTGCTACTCCTGTCTTTATGTTGATGTGCGGGGTTCATCCATTACCATTGATAAGAGGGCCTAACTCTACCATAAAAGCTAGCTCAAGTGGTAGAGGTTTACATACTCTTTATAAATGGCCCTTAACCCTTTAACCTATCTGATGTGGGATAGTGCAACAATTTTTAACACACCCCTCTCAGCCCTTGGGCTGGACATCTAGGACAACCGGGCTCTGATACCATGATAAGAGGACCTAACTCTACCACAAAAGCTAGCTCAAGCGGTAGAGGTTTACATACTCTTTATAAATGGCCCTTAACCTTTTAACCTGTCCAATGTGGGATCGTGCGACAATCTTAACAACCATGTTTACATTGCACTGTTCAATGAATGCTGATCAAGCCCGTCATTCTAGATTTCCATACTGTCCTATTATAGCCTTCTCTCTTCCTTTAAATTCAGTTGGCAAGGGAAATGTGGAAGTTTCAATTTGCTGGTGGCTTATCTTTGACCTTGCAGTGATTCTACTTTGAGCATGGCAATGGACTTTACTCAATTTCCTTTTCTCCAGTTTTATTATAAGTTTCAAATGATGCTTGATTATAATTGGTCTCGGTGATCAGCAAAGCCTTTGCATAAGTGACAAATGCTTTCTGTTCTGGACAGAGAATTAATGCGTGCTTTGTTGTTAAACAAGGAACAATATGATATATTCTTTCGTGGTTCATCACATATTGAATTCCCATTTCTCCAGTTTGTATTTTATCTTTTACTGACTTCTGTTGTGCCATGTAAGTATGAGGAGTAATGGTTTTCTGTCCAGGCCACTGTCTCTAGTTCTCATAAGCAAGGTACTTCTGTTCAGGAGCAAGCTGATGATACTGCTTCGCAAGATACCAGCTCAGATACTATTGCAAAAACTCCACCTGCTAAAGGTAGCGTGGTTAGTCCAACTGCTACAGAAACCCCGACAGGGAACCCTTCAACTCCAATTGCAGTGAGTGGTACAGCTCATACACTGACTGGTGTATCAGGCACTTCAACAGTGCTTCCAGGTGTAAATTCCATTCGAGGAGTTCTGGAAAATGCATCTACTGTCAATCCCCAATCTCCTGCAGCACCAACTAGTGCAGTCAAGGAGGAAGACGTTGCAAGCTTCCCGGGCCGCAGATCATCACCTTCTCTTACTGATGTTGGATTGGCAAGGGGCATAACTAGAGGTGGTCTCTCTGGTCAGCCTTCATCTAGTATGCCTCTTAATTCTGGTATAGTTCCGAGCAGTGGGGCCCTTGGCACAGTATCCTCTACCACTGACCTGGGAAAGAGAAATATTTTAGTAACTGATGATAGGATTGGGGGTAGTGGAGTGCAGCCTTTGGCTTCTCCACTGAGTATGAGAATGATGTTACCTCAGGCTACCAAGGCTACTGATGGAACCAGCACAATTGATTCAAGCACTGTTGGTGAAGGTGCTGCAATAGGTTCTAGAGTCTTTTCCTCTTCTTTAGTCCCAAGCATGCAATGGAGGCCTGGAAGCCCCTTTCAAAATCAGAACGAACCAGTAAGTATTTATTTACAATTTTTGCACAACTGAGATTTGAAAATTAGAAGTATTTTTGTTTTCCATTTGAAGATCATTGACAGCAAGATATCTATTTGATATCTGAGTATTTGGATTAAAAGCCTTTTTATTGTATGCATAATGGATTTGATGACCTTTTATTTATTAAGCTTGAAGTAATGTAATCTATGCTGGATTTTTGCTAGGCTAAGGAGAGAAAATTGGAGAATTAGGTTTGCTTGATGCATCCTGCATGTTTGGGATTTGAAGATAATAAATTTTGACATCTTCAAGTATGATGTGAGCTTAAGGTGTCATTTTTATTCAAAAGTATATTTGAGCTAAAAATAGGAAATGTTCCAATTTATTGAAACCTTAGGAAGCACAAGATTTACTAAGTTGAAATTCTTTGCTTAGTAGCAAGGTAAACTAATAGTTTGTTGAGTTTTACTCAATGGGAATTCCAATTAACAAAATAGGTTACTCTTGGTTAAGTAAGACATATTTAGTGTCCAGGTGAGTTCCATTATAATGGGATGCAGATAATAGCATTTCAGATTGTGTGATAAAAAAAATTAAATGTTGATTAGTAATTTATCATTACCGTAAGTGGAAATCTCTTACCATTTGAATTTTGTGCAGTTTATTTTTATTCCTGCTAGTAGTACATGTCACTCGGGGGCATAATGATCTGATTGGGAACAGGAAGAATGGGCTGATAATTATGTACTAATCTAATCTAATTCAGGATAACAATAAGATCATTGAAATGCATTCCTTGATGATTGAATTGGATTGCATAAATGAGCTAAAGGATCACAGAGAGGGACATGCAAGTGTGTATTAAGGTCACGTCCTAGCTAAAATGTCATAAATTTGATTGTAATTCTGTAATTATTTTCTGTCGGTGGGCCCCAAATCTTCTGACTGGTGGAAAAGGAGGATGGTCTAATAAAAGTTTTTCATTCGACCATGTGAAGAGGTAGATAAAATTGTTTAAATTTGGTTCTAATGGACACGCTAGCAGTGGACGGTAATATGTTTCTGGAATTGTGATATAAATGAACATGGGGTTGACTTCGATGGAAAATTGCAGACCTTGAACAACAAAAGACAGAAGATTAATATTTGCACGTAGCAATATGATGTTTAAACAAAGAAAACAATGCTGAAAATTGGTGTTAAGAATAAAAATTTAGGGGAAAGGCAAGGAAATTGGTCAGTAAATTAAGTGAATGGGACATCTCTCGTGAATGCCAAGTTTTTGACCCTCAGCTATTGGGAATTTTCATTTGAAGTGCTTAATTGCATGTCATTTTAAAAAATCATTTCAAGACTGGATATTGTTTCCATTCCAGGGGCAATTCCGGACTCGAACTGAGATTGCACCAGATCAAAGGGAGAAGTTCTTGGAACGACTACAACAAGTTCAACAACAAGGGCACAGTACCCTTCTTGGCATGCCATCTCTGGCTGGTGGAAATCATAAACAGTTCTCTTCTCAACAAAATCCACTTCTGCAGCAGGCAACCTTTTTCCCTTTTAACAATTTGTTTCTCTTTTCCATCTAAATTTTAAGTACTGGCTATCTTATAAATGTTTGCTCATAAATAAGTTCGTAGTTTCCAAAAAAAATTGTTTGTGTTTGGATTAGATATCCTTTCTGACATTTATCTCTTGGAGATTAGTTGGTGTGTTGCATCCAATTATCTTCTGAACTCAAATGTCAAAGCACTGTTAACCAGTTCTTATCACATGCATTTGTTGCTAACTGTTTCAAGTTTTCATTAATGCAATTTAAGATTGATTTTACACTTTCTTTTTATGTTCAAATAGTGAAAATAGGTTTTCTTTCCTTATTATGCATTCGTTTGTCAACATGGCTTTAATCGCTTTTCATATGAAAGGAAGGCAAGCAAAACTTTCTGATTGAGGATCATACTCATAATAACTCACGATTGTTTGCAGTTCAATTCTCAAAGCTCATCTGTGGCTCCACAAGTTAGTTTGGGCCTTGGTGGTCAGGCACCAGGCCTTAATTCTGTTACTTCGGCTGCCATACAGCAGTCAAGTCCCATCCATCAGCAATCTGGCCAACAAGTTGCAATATCAAGTGGTGCAAAAGAAGCTGGTACCCTTCTATTAGCTGGTATTTTTTAAAGAAACTTTCATAAATTGCTTATATTGGTACTTAGAATTGACAATGCAGATATTGGGCCTGGAAAGGTTGATGAGCAGCAGCAGCAACCTGCAACTTTACCTGATGATCCAGCTCCAGAATCTGCTCCAACATCTGGGCTTGGGAAAAATCTTGTGAATGAAGATGGATTAAAAGCTCCATATGTCATGGATACTCCTGTATGTAGACCTGCCCACCCCTTTCTTTATTATCGGTTTAGTGTTATAGCGCATGGCGTCCATAATCTACCTTGATCAACCTGCATCACTTTTACATTAGCATGGAGATGAGAACTGAGAAAAGTATTTTAAGTAGAAGAAAAAGCCAGGAGTTCATGGACCACGTGCCATCTTATTACATATCTTTCCTTGTCAATTTTAGGAATGGATTGATTATTCTGCTTAAATATTGTTACCATCTATAAGATTCATGGGGAGGGAGCTAATAGCGGTGAAAACAAGACATCTAATTACAATAGTTATTACATTCTTAGGAAAAGGAAATTTGGTAAGCAATGTTTCCTACTGACCAGGCCTATCAAGGTGTAAACGATGACCTCTGTGTCTGGGTTGAGTGGAGGGCATATGAAAGAGATATTGAAGTCCTGTGAGGCTGGTAGAAGCAGATTTCCTTGATAGTCTTAAATGCATTTGCCAAAGAGGAGTGATTTCTAAGCGTGTATGACTTGAGCTGCTTGTAAATGCTTCTTTGCTGCAGGCAGTAACATCTGGCTCTTTGACAGAACCAGTTCAAGTGGCAAGAGATATTGATCTCTCTCCTGGACAACCCATACATTCAAGTCAGCCTTCTAGTGGCCTAGGAGTTATTGGTCGAAGAAGCATTTCTGACCTTGGTGCCATTGGTGATAGTATCAGTGGATCTGCTATGAATTCTGGAGTAGTGAATGATAAAATGCACAATTTGCAGATGCTGGAAGCTGCATTTCACAAACTTCCTCAACCCAAAGATTCAGAACGTGCCAGGAGCTACACCCCTGTATGAATTCTTTATGAAATTCATTGTACAGGACCAGTTAAAACAATGAATAGTCTGGTTATGTAACAGTCTGTTATTTGTTTGGCTCTGCAGAGGCACCCTGCAGCAACACCTCCTAGTTATCCTCAAGTACAAGCACCCATTGTGAACCACCCTGCATTCTGGGAACATGTAAGCTTGGATAATTATGGGCCTGATATCTTATTCTTCGCATTTTACCATCAACAGGTAATGGGGAAGAGATGTCATTCTATTACTAACGGTGATTGTAGCATTGACCTTATTCTGATGCCAGTTGTTTGTTTCTGTAGAATACCTATCAGCAATATTTGGCTGCAAAAGAGTTGAAGAAACAATCTTGGAGATATCACAGGAAGTACAACACCTGGTTTCAGCGTCACGAAGAGCCAAAAATTACCACTGATGAATATGAACAGGGAACATACGTGTATTTCGATTTCCATATTGCCAATGATGACCTCCAACATGGATGGTATGCAGATTTTAGTTGTGTTTTCCATTCTTACCATTGAACCTGATGTTTACATGTCCAAGTTGAACTGCAATTCTTGCATTTGCATGAGAAACAGTTTCTTCATCATGCAACCTACTCGAGTTCAGGTGCTGTTCTAACCTGGCTGGGATAAACTTGGTGTTATCAAAATGAGAAATAGTGTTCCATGTTAACATATAATAGTCACTTTATTCTTCACCCTTGCCATGTGTGTGAACTGATTCTTTTTATGGATTTAATGCTCTGCTTCTTTTGTTCAGGTGTCAGAGAATCAAGACAGACTTTACTTTTGAATATAACTATCTTGAAGATGAACTAATTGTATAGAAGGTGAGCATTACTACAGCAGCATGCTATATGGTATTCATCTTTGTTTGTTGTTTTGTCCACTGGCTATTTGTACACACTCCTGCTATTTGTAACTTACCATAACATTTACTTTGTTGGATATCAAATTGATAACATTTTTGTGGTATGACTTTGTTCATGCAGACAATTATCCTACAATTCAGGTTGGAAAATGTCCCAGCAGCAATTGAAACTGGCAAAAACATGTGGATATTCCATTTAGAATGTTCCTCTGTGGGATAGGAGTACCTAGGCATGATTGACATCATAACACTGCTCTGTATCTTTTCCTACTCCAACCTGACCGCAATCTATGTTTGTGGAGCATTAATGCCAAGTCCTTTTTCCCCTTCGATCTTCCTAAAAGAAGCTTATTGAGATATAGCCATTAAATGCCCTTATGAACGTCTAAAATAAAGCAATTCCCGAGACTATTACCCTTCATTGCGGCAGTAATTAAGATAAAGTATGAATACCATTGATTTTGAGCGTCCTGTTAGCGACCTTTGAGATTTGATGTGCTATATTTTCGGAGAAATGGATGTGTGTGCGTAAAACAAAAACGAGGTCCATTTTCTGTACATGAGTAGGATGTCAAAAATTGACCCGACCTGATAATTCGACCTGTTTGATCTGGACTATATCCGATCTGATCCGAATTTATCAAAAAAAGTCAACGAC
>JAOXYD010000002.1:7611919-7624266 GCA_028565735.1 Pinacopodium congolense
GAGCTAATTGTGGATCTAGATGTGTGTAGTGTCTTCTAGAAGATTCCGGGTCTTTCTGTCTGAACCTCGCATCTCGGTCGACTAAATTGTCACACCGTGACATAGTTCGACGTCCGGTCCGATTTTTATAACATTGATAATAATAATACTATTTAATTTAAAAAATTATGTCATTTTAATTTTATACATTATTTTTAATTTTTAATATTTTAACTACTAATATCCACTAAATTGTGGCCATTTAACTTTTTTCCAATGACTTATTGTTAAAAAATTGAGCAAAGCAGTTAGAAGAGCAGCTAACTCCACGTTCTGAAACATTTTATGTAGAAAACAGAGTGATTTGTTTTCCTACTAGATGTTAATGAGATTCACAAGCACGCCCTTATTGCCCTCATTCCTACTTCTTTTTGATCAATGGACTCGACTACTGGTATAGCATCCGGCTGGATTTTGGTAGTTTTTAAAAAAAGAGTGCAAACGGACTTTTCCAAAGAAACTAGTCAGAATCATATTGGCAGGAATATCCAAATAGGTACACCATAGATTGAACTAGCTTCGATCAAACAAGGGATCAACTACATCGCGAGCTAAACTTTTTCTTCATACTTCTTTTCGACTCTCTATGAGTAGACTCAAATCTTTGACAAATTATGAGATTTCTGAAGCCATTCCCATCCTGAACTAGGAATGAAAGACAGAAGAGCTATTAGCCATTCTCATCTCCATTACTTTCTTGTGAGAATTGGAATGTAAATAGCTCACAAAAGTAGGACTTTTGGCTGGTCTATACTCTGGCAACAACCTGCCTGACTTGTACCTCACACCACATGCATTACACAGTGTCTTAGGACCCAATGGTCCAGCCCTCCACTGTGGTGTCTTTTGTGTTAGGCAATGAGTGTATCGTCTTGGTTGCTGCCCATTATTATTATTTTCCAATGTCCCATTGCTGTCCTTGCTCCCTCTACTCACTGTTATAGCCTTCTCTTCATCTTTCTCAACCTCCACTACCACTTCTCCTGTTCCTCCTTGGACTTCACTTCTATCTTCGTTCCTGGGCATAATGAGTTCACTATCAGCTAACCAATATGTTTGCTGCAGCAAAGGAGGGTCTGAGCTTGGAAAGTTAACAGTTTGATTGTTTCCATAAGACCAACTACTTAGTGGGTTTCTTGTATTGGCATTTTTGACCCTTTTTCTCTTACTTCTTGCCTTGCCTGGAATGATAAACTTCTCCAGTGAAGGTGGATTCTGTTGGGTTTTCTTTTGAGACGGTTTTGGTGCTGTTTCTGTGTTTTGTACAAAATCTGTTATGGGTAGAGGCAGGCAATTTCCTGTGCTGGATAAGCAGTCCTCCACAAACACAGACAACCATTCCAACCGAACATCCACTTCCTGTATCCGCCAAAGACCAGAAAAAAGGTTAACAAAATGCATAAATTAAGTCACAAAGTAACGAGAAGGCCATAAGGTTCTCTGGGTAAAAACCAAAAATTAGGGCGAATGTAGCCAAAATTCTGGCAGGCCAGAGAACCGGCAAAAGATTAAAAAGATAAGGAACCAAGACAAGAACCAGAAGAAGACCCTACTTTGGTTGGTGATATCAGAAACCAGAAAAATGTCAAGCCTTCAAATGGTCACAAGCAGACAAGTGAAACAGAAGTCCACATAATAGAATACGAAGGGAAGAGCAAAACTAACCGTGTTTTGAGCAGAGAAAAGGTCATCAAGTGGACTAGTAGTGGCCGTCAAAGCGGCACCAAATTTAGAACATGGAGGAGGAGAAGAAGCAAGAAGCTGGTCTTGCTGGTGAGAGTACTCAACTGGAACTGTCACATTCCGGCAGAAGTCCATGGCAGAGCTAAGACCAAAAACCCACCAAGAAAAAAAACGAGAGGGAAAGTGAGAGAAAAAGAAAGACAGGAGAAGAACATGTATAGTGTTGCTAGCCTGTCTCGACTCTCGAAAGTGTGGCCCCTTATGGCCTGCGTTTCTGTCGGCACATAAAGCTAAAGAAACAACCAAAGTTAATAATAGTCAGCAAATACAATTACCCACATCCCAATCTCACCGCTTTTTTTTTTTTTTCCCTGTCTAAGAATCATTCTGTACTTCTAATTACTACAACCTCAGTTTATATCTCTGGTTTTTTGAATAATATAACTTTGAAGAGTAGTCATTATCATTTGCATGTAAAAAACAGGAGTTGGTAACGAAAAAATGGTAACTTGGAGAAAAGAAGGCTACTTTGTCTTAACAAAGGATCTTTTTGAAAGTTTAAATGGAAAACGCAGGTTCTGAGTGCATCTACGGAGATGCGATTACTTGGCTGTGGTCCACAACATGTGTTGGTTCTCTTAGACCTGTCAAAAAGACTGAGTCTACGTATATTAAGGATGGATAAAGAGAGTGCTCTACTAATCTTAGCTCTGTAAAAAACTGATAGATTCTTTCTGCATATGAAAGTGAAATTATTCAGAGCAGAGGAGATTGATCAAGTTACTGAACCTTTGCAAGAAACGGATTGTGTACAGGGACAAGGGAACAGTACTAATCACGTCAATGATTCCCTTAAAAATTGCATTACTTGTCTAAATCTACAGATTCGTGATTCCAATATGGTAAATTAAAGGAAGGCATGACCTCCTTCCTGAGTCAGGAATTAATTCACAGTTTCATGTTTCCAATGCCAAAGCAAATCGATTGCTTCAAAGAAAATATAATATTGAGAAAGGAATAGTTGATGAAATTGATTGCCTGGCGAAACTATTTCTTGCTTTTGGAGCCTTTTTTTTTATTTTTAACTCTGATTCTCTGAATGCTGGAAATAATTCTGGTATGGTAGACACCAATGATCAAGTCGGTACATAAAATAGCCCCACATTGATAATTTTCTTACAGCTTTGAGACTGTGTCTCTATCATAGCCCGGATCATCATTGCCCATCCAACAGTGTTAAATTAGTTCAACCAACTTTACTATCCAACTTGAAAATGGCATGTGAACTCTTTGAAATCAGAAAAATTTTGCTCCAGTCGACATTGCTTTTTTCTGCCTCAATTTGGCTCATGCGGATTGCACGCCAAATCTTGGCTCAATGAACAGGACTAGTACACTATTCCGTTTACTTTGGATCAAGTGGCAAGGCGAAAGTTTGGAACTTTTCATGACCGCAACTTGAATTTTTTTTCCCTCCTTGTCTTCTTGCTTTTTCTAATGTCAAAAAGCTGTTTGTGAGTCAAATATTCGTTCATTCATGAACTTAAGCACAATACTTAAAAGAGTACAAACAACATTCTTCAATAGGTCCTAATCATCAGAATTTGGTCTATAAGCTATATTACAAAGTTGTTTTAATAATTATTTTTAAGCTCCAGAGGCATCGAGTAACTCTTGTAGCAGGTGATAAATTTTAGGGGCTAATTCTCACACCAGCAGCAATTAATCCAATAAATTGAAGAAGAGTAAAAGGAAGGAAAAAGAATTTTTATTTGAGTTTCCAACAAGAAAATTCATGCTCCAAGAAGAAGCAGATGGAAGGAATAGTCTGCTGAAGCTTCTTAGCTTGACAGAGTGGCTAAAGAGGCTTTATTAGTGTAAAATAATGGTACCGGTGACAGTCATCCCAGGAGCCTACACTGGTTTTTAAGAAGTAGGGCAGGTTTAGCAATTATTGTAAGACAAAGAATACCAATAATTGTGACAACAATTAAGGCACAGAAGAAAATGTGTCCTCCATGAAAAAGAATATGAACAGTATTTCCATATGCATGCCAAAATAGTCCACACCCATTGCAAAGGCCTCAAGCTTCGTCTCCATCCCTAAATTCAAGGTATGCAGTATACAAAGAGAAAACTTGGTGGACCAAAGAAGAAGTTGGGATAATCTGTGCTGTTCTGTCATGTACATGTATCAATTCACAGAATCTCAAACTTACTAACATGGATGACGCCAGAAAAAAGACCAGTGGATGATACTTGGTTCACTTCATAATTGAGAGACCAACATCTAGTATCATGGACATAAGTTAATGAACTAAAGAAAAAGCAGTACTTTTCTTATACCTCTACTGAAGTCGTGTAAAGTTCCCAACTCCATATTACTTCTGCTGACGCTTAAGAACCATGCAATGGTGCCTAAGGTTCAGATAACCACATATTAAGAAAGTATCAATGGCCTTGTAGGCTGCCACTAAGAGTCTGACACACACTTTGCTGCTCAGGATGCTCATGGACCACCATTCATATTTCTCGCTCAATCTGTAGGAACTGAATGGGTCTATCATAACATACCATCAGCTTTTTCATACAATAAATTTTGGGTCTATATACGCCAACTATGGCAGCGGATGTCTATTCATTGTATACCAATCAATCATGGGGAAGATACGGAAGAGCAACCACAGAATCACTCTGTTTTGATCTTGCTTAAACCTAATGCATCAAACTCTGAAAACAAACTAACAAAAAAGATCATACACAAAGGGTTATTTGGGAAAAAGGTTTAAGTTGACCCTTGAAGCAAGACAAGAAAAGCATAGAATAGACCAATAATAACATAATACAAAAGAATTTATACTATACACAGGTTGATCAAACTAGAAGGGGAGAAAAAAAAAAAACTAACCAAGCTTACACCAAGTTTTCAGGTACTTAAAGAAGTACCATTTTCTTCTATTCTCTTCCTTGTTTTATTGTTAAATTTCCACCATAAGACTTGGGAGCTGAGACAACATGTACCAAGTATGATAATATATGCATTCCATTGAAGTTGGATGTCAATCGGACATTGGTAGATATTGACGCCACTCTTCAGGTGTGCCATTTCTCGTCCTCAACATCTTTAGGGCTGAACTGGTTAGGGGTATGGCAAGTATCTCATAGTCTTTTGGAGCCTGTGAAATCAAACATAAAGTTACTTTTTAACAAGACATCCGACCGCATTCAAGACATCCGACTGCTTGCTTGTTCTTAGAGTTGATAATCATTTCCAGCCATGATCCTACTATTTGCTACCAAATATATCTGTCAGCTCTTAAAGAGATCATAGTCTGCCTCCTAAAAGTTTGATCTTTTGGAAGATCAGTATATGAATTTAATGTACCTTGGGAACCTTAATCAGCTTCATATTTGCTTCCTCCAGCGTTTTCTGGCCCTTTCTGGAGTTGCATTTGGCACAAGCAACAACCTGTTTATGATTCAAGATAATCAGCAAGGCTTAGAAACTGCAACAGTTTAGAAGAAGAAGGAAGAGTTGATCATGTTACAGCTTTATTCCAGATTTAGTAACCTAACACCATGTCATTTCTCCACAAATTTGGGAAGAACAATCTTCCTTCAAATTTAATTTTTCCTTAAAAGTTAATGCCTTTGCGGTACGTAGAATCATGAATGCTAGGTTGTGTTTATATCCCATAGAAACAGTTTTCCCATATTGAAAACCAAAATAGATAAGAGATAAAACAAAATTCAGGGTCCTATAAAGACATTTTCTAACATCATTCTGTTCTGACCCAGCATTCAAAAGAACTTGCAACTGTCCCATCACACACGATCCGTACCAAGTCAAGACCATAGCTAATCCTTCTTCCACAGTAAAAAGTGAAGAGCAACATTATAACTTATTCGATATACACTTTGGATTTCAGCTCACTTGGTTCTTTTACCAATCCGTTACCTTAAAAAAAAAGGGTATAAAAGTAGTGGAAAAAACAAAGGATAATTCAAACTTAATATACCAATCAATGCACCAAAAACAATAGAAGTGGCTAAGATGCTAGATGATTGGCACAAAGGATTCGAAATTATTGATGATCAGCAACAGATATTTACAACTCCGCTGAACAGTTTCAACAAGCTTACAAAACTTAAAAAAAGAACAACTTATAATCCCGCAGTCATTTAGCTGAACTCTTTTCGGCATATACCATGTTCTCAGAGAAAATATCTTCTTTGTTTTACTAAAATAATTTATTCTTCTGAGAACAACAGAAAGAAACATAAATAGAATATATAACACATATCAAACCAGTCTCACCAGATTTTCCCATTTCCATTCTCCTCCTCGTGCAATTGGCAGCACATGGTCAATGGTCAAATTCTCACGAGCAGAACAATACCTATTGAGAAAGGAAAATTATCTTAAAGAAAAGGAAAATAACAGCAATGCAGCATTTGAATATGTAGCCATCAAAGTAAAACAGCAAGATCTTCTTAGGTGAACTTCACCACAACCAGGCTTTAGATCCAGAAATAAAATTGGAAATGAAAAACAAGGAGAGAACAAGGATTTCATTGACCTGATACACATCTTCATTTGCCCTACAACCCTTTCTGTTTGCAGCAGATAAATTATGGATTCTAGGAAAGAAGACTTTTTCCAATCTAGCTTACTGTACAGCTTGAATGACCCTAGCTCTATGCTTCCAACATTCAATCCTCTCTCTCTCTCTCTCTCTCTCTCTCTCTCTGGTCTCTGGTTTTATTCTAGCTAGCTTCCATTTGAACATCTGTCTAGAACAGGTATACCAAGATACTTACAGCTATGTAACAGACCATTATACTTCACAAATGATGCTTTGTGTTTGGTATTATGATGCAGTCAGCACTCACTTCTTAACTGGCTTCTGTTGCCCCTCATGAGAAATATACATTCCTTTCTAGAATGTTGGGAACGTAGAAAAATAGATATAAATATGACAGAAAAATACAGAAAAAAAGCCAAAATTTTCCCAATTCAATTTTTTTACATTTTGGTTCAAGGAATAAGAATTGAATTGTAGGGATCACTTACTGGCAAGTGTAGTTGTCTCGATGTAACAAATTCTTCCTACTCAGGTTGCTTTTAATACTTCTTCTCTTAAAGACCTGCAGTAGATGTGGGACCTGAAATTGGAGAAGGAGAAGGTACATTTAGGAATGAAGCAAAAATAAAACAACCAGCTATACTGGAATTGCAAGTTCGAGATCTAGGAAATATAGATAATTAACACTTCTCAATTACATACTCTTAATACAGCTGGTATGTAGAAGGATCCACTTGGGGATTTTACAGTCTGGTCATAATATTCCAGCACATGCGCCTGGAAAGGTTCAAGAATTTTAGAAAGGATTGGAAAAAATATCGGGTCAAAGTGATACATCCAACAGAAAACAACTCACAAGGTCGATTTTTTTTTAAAGAAATATTATTTAGTTAAAGTTAATCAGGTCAATCATGTTTACAAGATTTGAACACATGATGCAAAGTTACCATGAAACGTGAATAAATAAATGAGAAGCAAAAACAAGCCCTGGGCATGTAAAATTGATAAACAAGGCAAATTAGTCCAACCTTCTCCATGAACTCCAAACATATAGCACGTTTCCAGCATACAACATTGACTGGCCTGGTGCAGGACAACAAGAATTAAGCATTGAAAAGAAAACGTGTAGCCAGTTAAATACTACTCAGAGAACAAAAAACACAGGTAATTCATATCCCTCTTTCCCAATTAAGAAAACATAGCCCTTACACAATTGGAATGGAAAACAAAAGGGGCAGGCTGTAGGGAACACAAACGCATCTCATGTTAGAAGCATTGCACTGGGCAAAGAGAATCAAACTGTATCCTGAATACCATCTTTTTTAACCATACACAAATAAGAAAGTTATCTGGAATGTCATCTGTATTCTCTTGTACCTATTCACCTCTATTTTGCAGAGATGGGAACTAAACTTCAATCAGAAAGAATCAATGAGCAGTCTCTTGGCCCTTATCTTTATTGTGATAATCTTTATTCTCTTCTTTATTTACCATTATTTTTGAACCTCTATTAACTCATTTGTGATTGAAGAAGGGAGGGGGAAACACCCAACTATCAAAGGTACATAACTTCTCTCACTACATCTGCAATCTGTAGAAATTTTAATTATCTGATCTCATCCCAAATATTAATTCCAGCCCTAGAAAACTATGACTGAAATAGTCTACAGGCATTCCGCCCCAGATTGCATTGGTCGTCTGCACTCTAGTTCAAATCAATAACTTAAACCAAATATCTCTCCTCACAACTGTTCATTTTCCAAACAACCATTCTACACTCGCTAAAAAAACATAAATGTTGAATGCAAAAAAAAAAAAGAGGAGCAGACGTACGAAATGCATAAGATTTAGTAACTATATGCTCCAGATTATACTATTATATGCATTTGTTACTTCATAAATCTTGCTGACATAAGACCTTACATGCCAACTGTAGATAAAACTATTTCATGATATTACTCCAGATGCCCAACATATGACAAAATCTCATCCAGTAAGCTAGCATCCCTACCAGAGTAGCAGTAGGTCTTAAAAATAGAGAACTCCATCTTCTAAACTAAGAGAAATAGTCAATCAAGCAATTTACACATGAAAAAGAAATTATGGGAAATGACCTGTAAGCAATATCTAAGACGAGGCCTCTAAAGCAAGCCAAGTTATCATCCTCAAACTCATCATCACTATCATCACTCGTATCCTCCTCACTCGCATTGTAACTAGCTTTCGCGTAGAAACGCCTAGAGATCCTGCTCAAAGAAGAAGCATAAAGCCTTGTAGCAGAACCGAAGAGGCCAAACTTTCTCTTGTGGAGAAGCTGAAATGATCTCGACCCACCAACAAAAGCATTGCAAAGGAGCTTACAGTGGACTCCATCACTGTTAAGAAGCAACTTGGAGCGACCCTGTCCGACGAACAGAGCCATCAACTTCGGGTTTAGTCCTCCAAGTTAGTTAATGTTTGCAGTATGCAGCGTCGGGTTTGGACTAAGAACGATGTGCATAATGAAGAGAAAGAAAAGACTGTCTTTTACGGAATCAAAAGAAACGAAAATATCAAGGGGAAAAATGGCTCGCGGAAAAAACCGTTGCCACATGTTGTTGCTTCTTTTTTTCTTCTACTTCCGAATATCTCTTATTCGCGTACTCGGTCGGAATTTTTCAATTTTACAAACTTGCCATCCTATATGATGTTTTCATCATCACTGTCAATATTAATACTAACAGTATAATCAAGGACTATCATGTAATTTTGGCTTCGCTTAACCTTATCTTCGCTTGCATTCGTTTTTAATGTGGAACTCTGTTTTCTTTTGCTCATGATTTCTTCCATTTAATTTTTTTTCTTTTACTATCCATTTTTTGTTTCATATTGTGTTTCATATGCATATTTACGAGACTCCACGGATTCCGTTGTTAATTTCTTTCTTCCTATTTGGAGGGAGCTCAAATTGATAGGAGGTCTTATGTCAATGTCCTTTTGGTTATTTAAAGAAGTTGTTCAGCATTCTTCCACGTCTTACATGTAAATACACCAATGATGGCTTCTTCAGCACATAATTAACTTTGCGTATTTGCCTTCCATTAGTTTTGCTAGTTGGATGTCTGTTTACAACTTTTGAAAATTCATATCTAAAACAATACAATAAATATTACTGGCCAAAATTGGAGTAAGACCCTTAACACGAAAATAATAGTCCAAATGGTATCCCTGTCCACTATCAAACAAGTGCATGCTTTGAGAACCATGTTCACAAGGCGTCCTTTGCTCCCCCCACAACTTACAGAACATGACCAGTTATACACAATAAAAATTATTCCATTCCATGAAATACCCAAGCTGAAAGGAAAAAGAAATCTCACAATTTTTCCCAGGACACAAGAACACAGGATCAGAGACCCACAATAAAATGCCGCATGTCATCAATATTCACACTCGAGTCCACCACCCAAGAGAAGACCCGCAATAGCTCTATAACCACCATTTTGATGGCATATCTGCAACCAACAAACAAATATACCGAAGACCAAAAGCAAGATTTATCCACATCAATTTGACAAGGAAATAATCACATCAGCAAGAGAACAGAGAAGGAAAAGATATGTGCTTTCCCCGTTTATTCATATTTGGGACAAATGTGAATGATAAAGAGAAGCGTACCACTGTTGGACCTTCCTAAACTCTGTAAGGACAGGGTATATGTTCTCAAAGGCTGTGTATGTTTCATCCCTTACCTAAGGGTATGAAACAAGAAAAGTTATTCAACAAGTTCAATCCACAATCACTATTCACCAGAAACATAATAATAACTCACCTTCGCTCCAGTTATAACTATTTTTCCAGAGACAAAAATAAGGAGTACAATCTTTGGCTGTTTCATGCGATATATCAGACCTGGAAACAGTTCAGGCTCATACTGCAAGAATAGAATCCAAGAAGTATAAAGCTATGATTACTGGGAGGACACCTCTGGTGTTAAATTAACTTGAATTAGTGGCTAGTACTCACACTGGAAAAGGCACCGTGAGAGTAAGCAAGACCTTCAAGTCTTATAGGAAACTTAACATCACAGGAGCCGACAATGTTCTGAATCTTGAAGTCCTGTTTGATAAAATGAAAAGATGTAAACAAAAAGATAAAACTCAATTGGGCATCAATAAAACTCAATTGGGCATCTATTCTTTTCATTTTTATAGAGGGTAGATAGAGAGATTTGACACCTTGAACTTGGCAGGAAAACCTAGCTTTTGGATAATTCGAGCATACTAGAAGAAAATGATCTCATGTCAGACAGAAACATGTCCACGAAGCAGAGAAAGCAAGACATCCAAAATGTAGGCATTTACCTTTCTTGCGGCCAGCTTTGACTGTTGTTCACTTTTGGCACCTGTGCACACCTAAAACAACAATGAAACATATTCTTTCCAGTAAAACCAAGTAAATAAACATAAATTTATTAAAAATAAAACCAAATCACATTCATATAGCACTCTTTCTGAGGAATGGAATAGAAATCACAAGAACTCACCATCTTGCCTGAGGCAAAAATCAAAGCTGTAGTTTTCGGTTCCCTTATCCTCATAATGACGGCAGCAAAACGCTGCACGTACATTAAAAAATGGTAAGAAGTGAACTGAACATGGAAAAAAAATGACAGTGAAGGGGCAAATTTTACAAACCTTAGGATTGTATTCTGCATTACGGGCCTGCAATGCTATTTGCTTAAGATCGAGCTTACAATCCAAGTTTACAGTTGACACAATGTTCCTAGAAGAATACAGCTCAAAAACCAATCAAGGATTGTACTCTGAAAACCCACATAGTTTATCCGAATTTCCTTATAGCATTTTTATAACAAAAGTGAGAAACACACGGTAAAATTTGGCGGTGGAATGCAAAATTTTAATGTAGGGCTTAAAAGGAAAAACAAATAACTTTCTCAGAGAAACAGGATAAGCAGAAAGTTGTACGAAATATCACGCGTTACTAAACCTAAAGGTACACAAATTTCCCGAAAAGCAAAATAAGATTGAAATTTAATTTTCGCAGGCCGACCATGAACGATCCAAGAAAGTGTAATTTCATAAGCTCATAATCCACGAAATCAGGAGGCTAAAATCATGTCGCCCAATTAATATAAACAAACCCTAAAACCCAGAATTGGAATAACCGATTCAAAGCAGCGAGCACAAGAACCCACCAGGAAAGTTAAGAACCTAAACGAAATCTCGGAGAGGTGGGACTTACTGAAGAGTGGGAACGATACCAGAAGGGTGCTTGGAAACATCAACAGGTTGGCTACCTTCCAAACTTGCTTGTTCTGCCATATACAAGAAAACTTGCAAATCGTAGGGATTAGGATTTAAAATTAGATTTTATCTGAGGGCAATTTTAGAGGGGAACATAGAGAGATAGTGGAGCTTTAGATTTGAATCCGGGCTTCTTTTATACAAGGAAGAACGGCTGCAAGGGTTCTAAATAGTCTCTTATTTCTTTTTCGTTTTTGTTTTTTAGTGTACTTATAGTCTTATATAGGTGTCTCTGTGTGTATATACATACACTCTTTTTTCATTTTTTCTTCCAAATATATCCTTTTAAAACCATATCTATTTTGTCCAAAAATGTATTTTTCGATTGTTATTATGCATACTCAACTAGAATTCTAGTTCGACCCATTAATCGTCAAGAACTCCCTTTTATTTGAGAAGTTCTAATTTTAAAATTAGGACCAAATAATAATATATTTGATTTCTCTCTAAATTACAATACTTTAATCATTTTAAAATATTAGTAATTATAATATTAATTTTCTTTATGAATGGAACACACTTGTAAATCCTGACCCCAATTCACTCAAAATATAAAGCAAGTCTCATGATTGAAGTACAAAATTATTTGTCTAGCTCTTGAAAGTAGAAGACAAAACTTATATAGAACAAATACTAGGTAGCTTATACATAGATTTTAGTACCCTTTATTCCTAAATCAAACACAACACAGGAGAATATCCCAAGAAAAGCAGAGACGGATCAAAAAAGGCCT
>JAOXYD010000002.1:7640002-7651260 GCA_028565735.1 Pinacopodium congolense
TGCCACAAAATGGGCATATTTGGATAATCGATCCACCACAACTAAGATAGTATCATAGCCATTAGATTTTGGTAATCTATTAATAAAGTCCATCGAGATGTCTTCCTATACCCTCTGTGGGATCGGCAGTGGTTGGAATAAGCCGGCTGGAGATAACGTCTCATATTTGTTTCGTTGACATATGAAACAGTTTTGAACAAAATGCTTAACATCATTTCGCATATGTGGCCAATACATTCATTATTTCGCATATGTCGCCAATACACTCTAGCAGAAAGCCTCTTGATTGTTTTAAGAAATCCTCCATGTCTACTAGAAGGAGTATCCTGTGCATCAGCCATAAGTTTCTCCCTTAAGGGCAAGTAAGCTGAAATGACCAGCTTTCCTTGAAAGTAAAGGCACCCATTCTCGCTAGAGTAACCAGAAACCGAAGTGGGATCATTCTGTAATTGAACTAGAATTCTTGTAGTCACATGATCATGCTGTAGAAGTGCTGGAAGCTTATCAAAGTCTATTGAAAAATAAACTAATAACTACATAAAGTGAGGTCGACATGATAGAGAATCCGCCACAATATTCTCCTTTCCAACATGATAAATAATGGTAAAATCAAAGGACAAAAGTTGGAGTAAAAGTCGTTGTTGTTCACTAATAGCAATCTTCTGCTCCAATAAAAACTTCAAACTGCAATGATCAGTCTTTATAAAGAATGCCTCCCGAAAAGATAATGCTTCCATTTTTGCAAAGAAAATACTAGTGCAAGTAATTCTCTATCATATGCATATTTAAATTTGTTTGAGAAAAAAAATCCCTTACTGTAAAAAGCAACTGAGTGACCCTTTTGTGATAAAACAACAACTACCCCTTGTGAGGAAGCGTCATATTCAACGGTGAATGATTGGCGAAAATTTGGAAGCTTTAGAACAGGTACAGATGTGAGGAATTGTTTGAATTTAGAGAAAGTTTCAGCAGCTACCTCATTCCACTTGAAAGAATCTTTATTAGTAAGCTCGGTTAAAGGACGAGCTAGAATTCCATAACCTTGGACAAATCAACGATAGTAGCCAGTGAGTCCTAAGAATCCTTTCAATTGCATGAAATTTTGGGGTTACGGCCAATTGACAATTGCTTTGATCTTATTTAGATCTACCTCGACTCTTTGATTGGAAATGACATGACCCAAAAATCCCATTCTCTGTTGAGCAAAGGCACACTTCGTTTTATTAGCGAAAAAACATTTTTTTGAAGGAGAGTGAAGGTAATCCTTAAGTGTTCTTTGTGCTGCTCAAGATTAGGACTGTATACCAAAATATCATCAAAGAAAACCAAAATAAATCGTCGAAGATAGGGGCGAAATAAATTATTCATTACCGACTGGAATGTAGATGGCGCATTGGTCAAGCCAAAGGGCATGACTAAAAACTCATAATGACCTAAATGTGTTTCGGAAGACTGTTTTATGGACATCTTCAGGTTTCATTCGAATTTGGTGATAACCAGATCGAAGATCAATTTTAGAGAACAAAAGAGGCTCTATGCAACTCATTAATATTTGGAATGAGATATTTATCAGCAATGGTAATCTTATTCAAACTCCTGTAGTCAACGCAAAATCTCCAACTCTTTCTTTCTTACTAGTAAAACAGGGTTAGCAAACAGGTTGGAACTTAGACGTATTAACCCTTCGTCAAGTAATTTAGTAAACATACGTTCAATCTCATTTTTCTGGTAAAAAGAATATCTATATGGTCTAATATTTAGCGGGTATCAAGTAGGATATTTATGGCGTGAGCTTGGTTTTGGTCAAGGGGGACTCCATGAGATGTTTAGAAGATAGTATGAAAATTATCGAGCAGGTTTTGGATGTTAGAAATGTTGGTCTCTTGGTTTATTGGAGTTTCAGGCTGTCTAATAATTTGGAACAATACTCCTTATTTCTCAATGTGAATAAACTTTTGCATAGATTTGAAAGTTACTCCCTCAACTCTTGGCTTCACTTCTCCTTGCAATTTGTACTTCTTTCCCTTATAATTAAATATCATGAACATCTTACTCCAATTGGCTTGGACAATATTAATAGAGACCAACCATCTAATCCCTAATACCACATCAACTCCACCAATCGAAAAAGCATAAAAATCTTGAGTCATCGAGAGATCTTGAAGCTAGATTTAACTCCTTTACATAGTGTGTTACAGTTAATTGTATCACCATTGCCTATCTGCACTCCAAAAGAAGGGACTTGAATTAATGGAAGATGAAGGTCAGTGACTATCTTATCTAGTATAAAATTGTGGGTTGATCTACTGTCGATCAAGATGAGGATGTCCCTCCCTTTGATTTAAGCCCGGACTTTCCTGGTAGTGCCTAATGCTTTTCCTAAAATCGCATGCATAGAAATTTCTGTCATCTCAACCACCGTGTCTTCTTCATTTGCTTCCAAGGTTTCATCATAGAATTCTCTCTGTCCCTCTTTAGCTTCCATAACTGCCAAAGTCGATTGTTTGCATCGATGGTCAGGTCCAAATTTCTCATTACAATGAAAACACAAGTCTTTATCCTGTCGGATTTGTTGTTCCCTTGTAAGTTATCATGGAACAAAGCTAGCTAATTTTTCGCCCATTGTCAGGTTCCTAATAGCAGAAAGTAATGTGTTTATATTGTATGGAGAGTAAGAATTACCTCGAATTCCCAAAGAAGACCTAGTACCTCTCGCTTGGCTTCTACAAATACCCATTATTAATGCAAGTTTTGCTTTATATTCCAGGGCTAGGTTCATGGCTTTGTATACATTCCTTAGTTTTTGAATATGCAGATCAGATCGAAGTTCTTCTGTGAGATCATTTAGAAAAACTCCCAATAAACAATGTTCTGGTCAATTAAATACTCGTGTTGGCCTCCGTGCAAACTCTTGACGATATTCTTAAACAGTTCTGGTCTGCTAGATCGCATAAAGATGCTCGTTAGGATTAACAAACTTGGCTAGGCCAAAATTTTCTTATAGTATTCTGACTAATTCCTCCCAATCATATATGATCCGTTCGCTGTTGATCCATGAAAACACATCCAAAACTTCCCCTTCCAAATATATTGTAGCCACATCAACTTTCTGATTTTCCGAGGATTGGTAATATCGAAAATATTTTTCTACTTTCAAAATCCATCCCTATGGATCTTCATTTTCAAATATAAGAAAATCCATCTTTGCAAAGATTCTTCGGGGTGATGATTTTTCCATTCATCATATGCTTCATCTTCTTCGGTAATAACATTCTTTTTCTTCGGAGGTCGACTGGATTCTTCACTAAAGTTTCGTCAGCCATTTTGAAACTTTTGTTTTGATATCTCTTCAATTTGATTATCCAATTTCTACAATTGTGCTGTTAACGAAGTCAATTGTTACGAAAGGGCATTGAGTTATTGGAGTACTATTTCAAGAGACTGATTATTTTAAATTGAAGTTGTGTTTGGATTTGTTGGTGGTGGAGGTGATTATGACACAGAAGAAGAAATGCAAGTACCAACGACTATCATAGAATCGTAGGATTCTAATACCAAATTGGTAGAACTAGAAGAAAATAGGGAATAGGCTTTGAAAAAGGAGAAATATGATTTTTTATTGAATGCAAATAAACTGATATATAAAGTATTAGAAAATCTCACAAACAATCACACTAGTAATAAAAGACAATTCAAACTGTCTAAACTCTAAGAATATATTGAAAAATAAAAAGATTGCACACTTAATGACAATTATTAGAGACCTATTTATAAACTTGACTCATAAAGAGCTAATTGTAAATAATGATAAATCCTAATTATAGGTAACAACAAATAACCCACTTCTACTGAAAATTGAAAATTAACAAGTAACCTACTTTTACTAAAAATCTGAAATTAACAAGTAACCTATTTCTATTGAAAATTTGAAACTATTAATACTTCCTATTTTTTTCCTAATAATTATCCACTAAATACATTATTTACTCTTGACTTAGTCTTCTTACTAAAACATACCTTTAGTGGTCTATTACAACTCTAATCCAACCATTTTCTTTTTCATCGTTGTATCAAGTCTGTGCAACAAACGGTGAATTCTGCTGTAAGATAGCGAATTAAAACAAAGTCAGTGCCTTCCTAGCCGGAACACTTGGGACTCCGATGAAAAAATACGAACCACCGTTGACCTAGTTTGGCTAGGAGAGGTGGAGTGTGATTCTATCATAAATATCAATACCTCGTTCATCGGACTGCTCTCAATCTAGACAAATACTTCTTCGTTAAGAGCAATGCCCCAAGTTGTAATAAGCCAGAAGTCTATCCAAATCCCCTTTCTCCAGACTCTGTTTCGGAAGAGGTAATATCTGCTAAACTTAACAAGTTACGCTTTCCCTGATCTGGCTTTAAATCTAAACCACATAAGTGAGATGTCTGGCTGCCGAAGAATTGTCTAACCAAGAAATATGCATTGGATAAAATGTGTAGCACTATCAAGTAAAACAGAGACAAAAGAGCTCAAGACAAAAATGTAGCTAAACCAAAGGGCCTATAAGGTCACATTCTTGAGGAAAACTGCAGCATTCTCCTTGCTATAAGGAAAATTCAAATCCCTAGTAAATGTGATCTATTTCTATATATTGAGCAAATTTTACATATGTTGTAACTTCCAACAACCCTATCCTAAAATTTCTGCATTATGACATAGTAAATTGCTCAAAATCAGCATGCACTTGCCACCACATTAGAGAAAACATTGTTTTCAGGTGATACAACCAATTTGGAATTACTGACAGAATCTTCAGATGCTGCACCAGATCCTTTTTCTTGTACCAGTTTCATATCTCCATTTACTTTCGTCAGTTCTGCAGCCGCCAAACCAACTGATTCTTTTACCATCGGTAAATCAGCAGACTTTCTTGCATTTTCTGTCATCATTGTTCCAGTTTTGTCAATATCATCACTCACTCGACAGGCAGGCTTGGCATTCGAAACCTTGTTTAAGCAAAATTCAATGTTAGTCCGAAGCATAATTGCATTTTTTGGCTAGAAAACATTTAAAAAACAGTTAAATTGCTGGAAAGAGAAATTTTAGCTGGCCCCAAATATTTTTCATATAATATGGACTCTCTCATTTCTTACCTGATTTTGAATCTTCTGCTTAGCTCTTCTCTCCTGCATTATCCTCTCTCGAGCGGCATAAAAATCAAAATCATCCAAAATTGATGTCCTGCCTTTATGAGACTTGAATATTTTGAGAATTTGAATTCCCTTCTCAAAGGCAACCTACCACGTCAAACAAAATTTTAATTTTAGTAATGAATCCCGACTTCAAGAAGTCACTCACTATCACACATGCAGAACACAAGAGAAAGCAGTCTAAGACAAAGGGAGGAAAACTGTAATACCTCCTGTGTATCCCTACTATTAGTAACAGGTCTGTTGTCATTATTTTCCAGAATAATGTGCCTCAAACAACTATTAGGAACATCCTTGATAATATGCCACTTTACAGGGAAGCAACCAATCCACTTCTCCTGTTGCCAATAATCCACTGTCTTGCCATAATCAACAGGGTCTACCATCTCTGCCAACCCAACAAATTGTCCACTTGTGTTTACCTAATACCAAATAAATTTAAGCTCATCAAAAACAAAAAGTGCATCAATTTGCAAATCTAAACTAGTAGATAATGGTAAACTATTGACACTCACAGAAAATAGTAAAAATACAGGGCAGCCACCGGCTTTATTCATGGCTTCACGGTAAGCTGCATCCAATTTCTTATTCCCATTTGGTGTGCTGGACCAAACATTATATTTGATGCTTTTGTGCACGTCATCCTCACTGTATGATTTGATCACAAAAAATTTTGCATAGAAGCATTCCTCAAGAAAATCTTCTCTATTGTACTGTTCCTTGTCGAGGGTCTGAGACAGATTGTCCTCTTTATTATCATCAGCATTCTGATCAACTGCTTCAGTGACAGGTCCAAATTCCTTTTGGTTCTTTGAACCCTTAGCTCGAGGCCCTCGATTGAGCTCACCTAGACCGTCAACATTCTCATTACCATAGCTACGGCACCTTGGTCTGTACTTATTATCAACCACCACCCAACCTCGTCCACTTGTCCAGGAGTCATAGCCAAAAGATCCAGTTCTGCTTCCAAACTGGCCATACATTCTGTTATTCTGGTACATATAGCTCATAAAATCTGAGGCCTGCCCCAAGCCAGATGGTCTTGTGGGGTATGAGTTCTGTGAGTAAGAAAAAATATAAATGTTTGAGCAAGAAAGGGCCAAGAATTATTTTCTTTTAGAAGATAGGCAAATAAATTCTATTCGACAAAAAATAGGTGCCAATTAAAACACCAAATATGATAACATACCCCAAAGATCAAGTTTGCACAATTACAACAACAAATCTCATATAATTGAAAAGCAAAGCAACTTTTAATTCTACTGTCATAAACCAAATAAGATTTCTCATTCATACCAGTGGTAAGGAGAACTCAGAACCAGTTGCACTTAACCATGGGATTGGTGATTGAAATCCTTCATATCCAAACCTTGGGTCCTGGTAACCTGATGAAGGAAAGCCTGATGGCCAATTTCCCCTTCGGTTGCTTGGTCTAAATGGTTTTGATCCATTAGTTTTATTCAAGTTACTAGTATTTACTGTATAATTGGGGTTTCCTGCTGCTCCTCCGCCAGACACAGGGACTGCGTCAACTGTACTTTTAGTTGGAACCTCTGTCTGGGAGGTAATTGCTTGGCTAGGAGAATACAGTGTGGTGGCTGATGGTGTTGGTTGGTAATAAGAATTTGGATACTGGTATTGTTGTGTCCCATATAGCTGGCCATCCTGCCCCATTGTAGGAATAGCAGAATTTGGTCCCAAGGTGTAATAACCATAGCCTTGTTGATATATAAAATTCCCAGTATCAGCATACATGGCCTGTTAATGCACCAAAAGTCAATCAATTGCAAAGTGGATGAAGAGTTACCACGAGGAAAAAGAAAACAATTACATCAGAAGTACCTTATGAATAAACAACATAGTGACAGAATACACCCAAATAAATAAACTATAAAATCCTGATTGCGACACTTACAAAAATAAAGAAAAATTTTAAACAGGCTCTTTCTTTTTATTGTGGAAAGAGAAGGTAACACAGATTAGCGATGCTTGCTAAAAGTACAGAATGTTCACTATACTCACTCAAGGCAAAGCAGTGACATGATATACTACCAGAACTTCAGAAGACCATATTATTGTCTACCTCAAAGACTATGAAGGTTCAGTAGAGCCAAAAATACTTGCTATGGATGTACTTCTTATGCAACTAATTGCAGTAAGTAATGAACTAAAAGGGTTTCCATAAGAAAATACTACAAATTTATGTCAACATGAAGAGTTATGAATGGAAAATGCTAAAACTCGTCTTGATTAGTAGAAAACCATGACCAAGTAATGTATTGCAGATCAGCAATTGTAATAACGGAGAAACCTGTAAAGGAGCCAGTCAAGAATAATATTTACCTTGTTCACAGGTTCATTAGCTGTGGCATGAGGCTGAGACTCTAATGACAAGTTCTCCAGTAAATCTGCAGTTTCTGTAACAGCAAGGGTTAAGGGTACAACAAAACAAGTTGACAGATTAAGTTCAAATGATATGAAAATTTAAGGAACAATACTTTGCTCACTGTATTGAATAAATTAACAAGCTAACTCTGAAAGCAATATAAGGCGACAAAAAGAAAACGAGAACTATTACTACAAAAAAACATAGAGAAGTCCAATTAAAGCTTGATGTTTAACATGGTCAAGCCCCGTTTCTCTCAAATCACAAAACATATTTCTTTCCCAAGAATTAGAAATTTAAAACCAAAAAACAATTCATAAAACATTCAACAATTCTTGTTCATACAGCTATAATAATACAAATTGAAACACAAGACATTTGGATCCCTGACATCCCTGCACTAACTTATCTATACAAAAAGAGACGGTAAATTTGGAAAGAACAAGTCGAATTCTATCTACATCACTGGCCTTACGCAACGTATAAACCTCAACAGAACTCAAATTCACAAAAGTGAAAAACAAAAAAACCCATTTCCAGATCACAAACCTCAATCAATCCGCAGACCCCAGTAACATAGAAAAGACTCCAGGAAAACGAAACAATAAGAAAATGCAAGCATAAAAGTTACCCATAAGAGGGAAGTTGGTAAGGATACTATCCGAGGGAGAAGAAACGGCTGCCATGATGAGAAAGAAAATCCAAAATTCAGGGGAGCAGCCAAACAGATGCAGAGAGAGGGGGTTAAGAAAAAGTGAAGAGGGAGGCTGAGGGGCCGCCAAATTCAAAGAGACTTGCTAGGGTTTAAAGACCGAAACTACAAGTCGTTTGCTTACCCATAAACAAACAGGATCTGGACCGTGAAATGAGGGAATAACGTGTTTCAAGTAAAACCACAGATCTACTTTCCTATACTTCGTACATTTGTGAACGAAAATTCCACGAATGTTGTCTGGTCTCTTGTTTTTCTTACGTTCCATTTATGTCTTTTATGTATGCACGAAAATTCTATGAACGTTGTCTGGTCTCTTGTTTTTCTTACGTTCCATTTATGTCTTTTTCACTTTTAAAATGATGAATGAAATGAATAACAAATTTCTTTCTTCTTGATTTTATTATTTATTTATTTTTATTAAATTATATATATTTTTATTTTTATGTTGTATTAATATATTATTTTTTAATTTTTATATTAAAAAACAAAAACAAAAAAATATTCCCAATCGAGCAGAGAAGTTGATTTTTGACTGCATAATTCAATGGCTTTGCTGCACCTCAGTCTCAGGCCTTAATTCGAACCTTTTCTTTTTTGTTCTTTTTAACTAGTAAAAAGTCTGGCATTAAAAATAAAAATTTGTATCAACGGCTCAATTTTAGACGATCGAATAAAAAGTAAAAGAAATCCATTATGACAGTGGGAAGTTGAAACCGTTATTCAAACCAGTCACTAACTTTATCACAAAGAAAACCGTAGCCATTTTTAAAAGCCTAAGGACTTTTAAATCATCAATTTCTATATAGTTATATATATACACACACAAACAAAAGCAAAAGCCATGATTTTTTAAATTTTCATTTAGGTTTTAGCTAGACGTGGGTCTAAGTTCACGACTTATGTTTCCCCTTTTTTTCCCACCCACATATTGATAGAGGATTTAACCCATATAGCATTAGAAAATCAAGAGAAATAATTTGACGTGTTAGAGTAGCTGACTTTAAAAAGTCCTCCCTCCCTCGATGATCATCTCGTGATCGGAAGGTTTTGATAAATCAACTCCATTTTGCTATATCACTGTGTTTAAACCTCATGCAAGACTTCCACACATGAAGCTCCAATCAGCAGTGAAAATATTCTAGACACTATATCTAGATACCATCTCAGCTGAAACACAATGCAGACTAACCCACACACACTTTTTTTTTTTTTTTTTATAGAATCACACACACACACACATTATAGATATAGTTCAATGACTTCAAACAAACTTCAGCTCCCTTACCAAGCTTTTTCGATGGTGTTTATTTAGTACACTTCCCGTTACCAGCATTCAACCAATCTTCCCCACAACTCTGAGGAGGGTTTCAGGAGTAGAAGGATGAAGTGGGTGAGCAAAATGGTGGAATTATTCAGTATTGACTTCTAATTCACGTGTTCATGTTTAATCATGTCAAGTTTTCTTCGTAAAGTCTTGTTCTCGTGACAGTAGGCATTATATGCTTTTACAATGCTGAAGATAAAAGAAACAGAAAAAGCATTGGATACCATATCTGCTGTAGCTGGAAGCCGTTATGCTCTTCACTTTCTCATTGTTTTGCATCATTGTGTATAAACAGGATGATGTACTTTTCAGAGATAAAGCACTTCTGTACCAGCCATGCCAAACACATGGTCTCTTGCATGTGTAAGTTTTGATGTATATCCTCCACCTTTCCTCAAATAGTCCATGTTCATGTGGATCAATAATGGTAACAGCAAACACTAATGCCTTCTCTTTTCAATAATCTTTTTCCAAATCTATAACTAATTAGTTCATTGCTCAACAGGAAGATTAACCTCCCTCAGTACTTTTGCTGCATCCTCAGAAAAAACAGGATTAATATAACAACCAGATCCAATTTCAAAGCCGCCTATCCCGGATAATTGAGGTACTATCTGTAAATACCAGTGAGCATACGGTAATTGGGAATCTTTAACCTGGAGGGGAGAAGTCTGGATCATAAAATTGAATGGTGGGTTATTCAATTGTATTGATATTTTTCTTAGCATAAGCTTCAACAATCCCCCAAGGTCAACCGCCTGCAGAATTGAGCATTAATCAGGATGTCAGTTAACTACAGGATGA
The DNA here is from genome assembly GCA_028565735.1 of Pinacopodium congolense. Lineage (NCBI taxonomy): Eukaryota > Viridiplantae > Streptophyta > Magnoliopsida > Malpighiales > Erythroxylaceae > Pinacopodium > Pinacopodium congolense. Next base: position 7,650,428 of record JAOXYD010000002.1, read on the forward strand.
AAATAATAATAAAATCTGTCCATGTGAAACAGTATTGGAGAAGAAGGACATCACTACTGTAGCGCAGATCTCTGTGCTAGAAGTTACAAATTTTGTTGAGATTGGCACATTAAGATGATTAACTCCAAGCCCAAATCCCAAAGATTAGTAAAACAATCTTGGGTCATTGAGTTATACAATACTTCTCGCTGCATTTAAAGTATAATACAGAAGGTACTAACAAAGCATTTAGGTAAAATACAAGGTACTATCAGTTGTTATTCACATGACACAGTTAACTGGTCACCCTTTTACACAATTATCTCTTGATGATGCAGTTCAGTCTTCGTGAGAAAATAGGAGGCACATATGTCCTTGAAAAACTTGTGGTATAAAGAAATGAAATGTGCATTTTGGAAAATATTAAATCATGCACTTGAAAATTACCCTCTGGTGATCAAGTTCGTGAAAATGAGGGCAGTGATCTCGTGGAACAATCCATATTTCGAAAGGATACATAGCTGCAAAAGGAACAGTCGAGATAAAATGGGCTGTTTTATCAATTACAAGCTCTTCCCCTTGAGCTTCACAGAGACTGCATTTCCCTGTCTTATCAAAGTATTCTTTGGTCCCCTCAAGTCGTAGGGAAACAGAGGGAGGAATAATGGGGAGAGCCAGTATCTGGCTGTGGGAATGGCTCAATGATGCCCCTGCAGAAGCACCATGGTTCTTGAAAACCTAAAAAAACAAAATGATGCAACTTGTTTGGTATCAATGCAGTTTTTTGTTTTGGTTTTTAACACAAAAATCGATAAAGACAACACACTAATACAGCACAGAAATCGAGGACAAAA
>JAOXYD010000002.1:7651360-7663796 GCA_028565735.1 Pinacopodium congolense
AACACACTAATACAGCACAGAAATCGAGGACAAAACACAAAAATCAATACAAATATATCAAAACAACAACTAAAAACCACAACTTACAGCAATACCAAACGACCCCTAAACTAAATTGCACATAAACTAAGTAAAATAAGTTCAGCTAAAATTTAAAATCCAAAGAGGTGAAGGACTTCAATGTTGATTAGACTTAAAGGGGACTCCATTCTTATTTACAGTTAAGGCCATAGCAAGAACACTAAACAAAACAAGATTCTCTTTGTTTTGCATCCCAAAAATCTAGAAAAAGGCCACATAGTACAACATTGAGTAGAGTTTCTATTCCAAGAAAACCCCAGAACAAACCATTAACAAAAGCTCAAATACGCATCGTGGACATATGAAAGTTTGTTGACAATGAAATTAAGTAGCAAATGACAAGAAAAGAAGAAGGAAAAACAAGAATAAAAAACTATCAATTAACATAGGCAACAAAAAACCAGAATTTCGACACATTCGATCAATTTATAGCACCCCAGATCCACAGACATAATCGCACAAGAACAGAAATTGCAAAATTAATTCAAATAACACTATACCTCAATCGCAATAAAACAGAAGTGAAAACGCAATCCAGCAAGGAACTTAGAAAAAGGAATAAATGCTATGTAAACAATACCTGCACGTATTTAATAGATTCACATCTCATGATCTGTTCTATCCGCAGCTTATAAGCAAGCAAAACTTCACCAATCTCTTTTCCTTCCATATCGCACAACTGTACCGAGTGAACCGGAGTCTCAACCACTACATCATGATAACCAAACCCACCCAAGACCCTGCCTGGACAGCCAATCTCACCATTTGGACCCGCCACGTTCCTGCTAAGAGCAGGGTATAGATTCTCGATCACGCGTATCTTCCAGTTTGGGTTTGGGGCGTCGGGTGGCAGACGGAAGATCTCGGGCGCGCATTCGTGTTCGTGATCGCCGCAGAAGGGGCATGATTCGCTACTCGGTTTGGCTGGCTGAGGGTTTTTGGACTTGAAATCGGACGGTCGTTTGGCTCGGGCGGGCGAGAATATAACCCACCGGTTAGTAACGGGATCGTGCCTGAGTTCGGGGCTGCGACTCGGTGGTTGAGCCGGCGCTGCCATGTGGCTCGTCAGTCGTCCCTACTGCACATGGAGGCTGGGTAAATAAATTCGTATAACAATTAAGAACCTTTTAACAGATAAAATGGGTTGGGCTAATCCAAAACCTTCTTGTTAAGCCCAATTCTGAAATTGAATCGGGTGGGGCGGGTGTCTAGGACTATAACAAGGTCAAATATATAAAGTCAAACTGTTATGTGTGGATGCTGATGATACATATATGTTACATGTGAACTTAAAAATTGACCTACTAGTCCAAATATAAATATATTTTTGGTAAATAATAAAATAGAAACTAACACATTTAAAAATACTTATAAAAAAAACAAAAACATACGGGATTAGTTTATTACAAAGGCCACGCATTGCATGCTTCATCGCTTGCGAATTACAGGACAACAAAGAAAAACCTAAAACCTAAAATTTAAAAGGCAAATAAATAATAAATAAATAAGGGGAAGAGAAAAAGAGAAAACTCGTCTCCCCCATCCGAAGACACTTATACATACATCCAGAGACACAAACCATCTCCATTTGAGACTCCACCACCAACACCCAACATCAACACCACAGCGTTATCACAGGCATTGCGAAGACCAAAACGCGAGTATTATAACACAAAACGCAGATACTTGTTTCCGATTTTCATTTACCAGTAGCCACCAGAACCCATCAAGAATCTGCTCTTCTATTTATAGCTGTATTTAAAAGAAAAAAGCTCACTTTCCTCTCAAGGCGACACATCGTTTCGATCAAATACGCGATCTAAGCAACAATCAGTGGCGGTTTTCTTTCAGCTCCGATCGTTCTGGTTTTCTGCTCACGGAGGGTCGATCTGTGAGGGCTCTTTTTTTCGTTTTTCTTTTATGTGTTGATGCTTGATTTAGTGTTAGTTTCTTCGATGATCGGTTTTGATTTTTCTGTGCTGGTTGCTTTTTGGAGTTTCTTTTCATGATCGTGGTGCGGATTTTTGGGAGTTGAGGTCTGAGTCCTCAATGTCTCGTCTTCATTTTTATTTTTGTGAAATTGAAGTTATCAAAAAAAAATTTTACTTTTTGGTTGTGCCGATGTTTGCATACTTGATGCCAGTTTCTGGATTGATTCAATTAATTGTTTAGATATTTTTAGTTTTTGATTGTTTGCTTGCGATGCTGCTGTGGGTTATTTAGAGCAGTGGAATGGAGAAGAGAAGCATCATCTCCTAAGTGGAATGATAAGATGCATTTGTTAGTTTTTAGTTTAAGCTACATTTGCTTGGTCTTGTTTTCGGCTGTGATAAGTCTGCATATTGTGTTTTGCCTTTAAAGGAAGTAGCTTTCGCTTTTACTTCAGTTATGTGTTTGATTCTGTGCAGGATTTCATGTGTGCAACATGTTAATTGATGATTTCATGATCCCTGTAGTTTGAAGTGTTTTAATCTTGTGGCTATCAAATATTATGGATAGGGTTCTTTGTAAAAAATCTATGTTAAAGATTATATTTTTCTTGCTTAAATGACTTTCCTTGTATGGTCTGATCAGATATCTGTTCGTGACACGTGCACTTGCATCTGTATTTTAAAGATTTAGATGGTTTTCTACCGTCACACTGTCTGTTAAGACGTGTGAGAGCAATTTATGTGCTCTTTATTTTCTTTTATCACTGATGTATATTTTCACAAATGTGTAGGTATTAGTTTATTGCCCTGAAGACATGTGGAGGATTTGTATTTGTTGATTGTACTACTTGCCGTTAAAAGCAAAATCTTTGGCTTATTTTTGTGCACTTGTGCTGGATATATGCATTCTCAAGCATATTCAAAATCTTATCACAGGATGCTTGATGGATATTGAGGGAATCTAGTGGTATGCAATTTGCATGGGGTGAGGATGCCTGAGTTGAGAAGCGGAGCCCGGAGATCAAAGCGTCTTGACGATCTTCAGCCACCCCAACAGCCAACAAACCAAGCAGAGAATTGGATATTGCCTACTCAAAACAAGACCAGGAGGAGAGCTGGTGGAGGAAGAGGAAGGGGTGGTAATGCTGTAGCAAAAGGGGCTTTGCCAGCAATTCCTACAAGGCCAACTGCTGCAGGGAGAGGCCGGGGCATTAGGTTGATAGATTTGGATCCAGAACCTTGTGAGGTTGGACCTGTGGCTTTGGGAGCAGCAGACGCTGGTTTTAATCGAGTAGAGGTTGTGGCAGATAAAGAAATTGCAATGGAGGGTGGGAGTGCAGAGAAGGCTGTAGGAGTTGAAGAAGAAGGGAGCACAACTCCAGTTCCAGAGAGGGTATTGATCATTATTATTTAATTTGGTTGCCTCATGCATGAATTTGAGTTATTCATTCATTAAGGGGTGTTGATTCTTTTGGAGAAGCAATATTGATTTAATTATTTGCATGATTGTGATATCATTAAGTAAAATTTAATTGAAAATTTATCAAATTTACTTGGAGGATGTTTGGAAACGTTTTTTGTTTCTGTTTTTTTAAACACAGAATTCGGAAAAAAAAAACACGGTACAACACAGATATTGAAAAAAAACAACACACTAATACAACAAAGAAACCGAAATAATCACATAAAACTCAATGAAAACACACACAAACTAAAACTAAAAACCAAAATCAATAACAATATCAAACATTCCCTTAGTTTATACTGCATTTACTAGTTGAAAAAAATTACTTGAATGGTTTTATATCCATGCCCCAAATTAGCTATTGGGGATACCTGCTGTATATCTGTGTGCTTTATGTTGTGTAGATGCTCATGTACTTTCATGTCAAATTTCAAGGAATTGTTCTTATGCAAATCTCTCTTTTAGTGAACATAGTGTTTCTGTTCTTAACTTCAGGTGCAAGTGGGCAATTCTCCTGTATATAAAATAGAAAGAAAATTGGGAAAAGGTGGTTTTGGCCAAGTTTATGTTGGTCGAAGGGTCAGTGGTGGCTCTGATAGAACTGGATCAGATGCAATTGAGGTGTGACTAATATCTTCACGTGTCTCCTTATGGTCTTTAGTAAATTATCAGTGCTTGCAATCCAATCCTATGTTTTTTTTCCCCCCTTCTATAGGTTGCATTAAAATTTGAGCACCGAAATAGTAAAGGTTGCAATTATGGCCCTCCTTATGAATGGCAAGTGTACAAGTAAGTGCATTTTTTTATTGTCTTAATTTGCATATCTGGATGTAATTTTACTTTTACTGACACATTTTTCCTGTTGAATTGAAAAGTACCCTGAATGGATGCTACGGAATTCCTTGGGTTCATTACAAGGGTCGCCAAGGAGATTTCTATATTCTGGTAAGAGTTGATAACGGGTAGTCTACCACCTGTATTTGTTAGCTTTATTTATGTCTCAAGCACATTATTGGTGTTTTAGGTAATGGACATGCTTGGGCCTAGTCTTTGGGATGTTTGGAACTCCCTAGGCCAATCGTAAGAAACCTTTCACTTCTTGTTCCTCTCACCCTCTCTATCTCTCATGTTCTCTTCATTCTATAATTTAATTTTTTAGTACCTGCGACAGGATGTCACCAAACATGGTAGCCTGCATTGCTGTGGAGGCAATATCAATTCTTGAAAAACTTCACTTGAAGGGGTGAGCTTCTCTCCCATCCTTGTTATTTTACTTTCTTATATCTATCCTCATCAGTTGCAATGCATCAAGTTGACACTGGCAATGATGTGGCCATAAGGTTTGTGCATGGAGACGTGAAACCAGAGAATTTTTTACTTGGTCAGCCTGGAACTGCTGATGAGAAGAAACTCTATCTTATTGATCTTGGTTTGGGTAAGCTTTCTTTTCTCTCCGTTACTATGTGATGCTGTTCATAGTTTGTGATGTATCTTTTCCAACATTTGTGTTAATTTCATGACAACTTGAACCATTTTCAATGAGATATATGTTTATAAGTTTGTTGTTTTCCGCCATGTGGTTAAATTCAGTGCTGACGTGTGTTTTGTTCAGCCTCTAGATGGAAAGATGCATCATCTGGTCAACATGTTGATTATGATCAGCGACCTGACGTATTCAGGTTTGTGGATATTTCCCTTTATAATGTGCTGATAATATGTAAAATTTGACATATGTTGGCATAATTTGGTAATAATATCCATAGATGATCCCAGCTATTTTACATGTAGCACTTTATTTTACTTGTGAAATTAGAGGTTGAGCAAACCTTTTTGGCAGGGGGACCATAAGGTATGCAAGTGTACATGCCCATTTAGGCCGGACGGGAAGTCGAAGGGATGATCTTGAGTCATTAGCTTACACATTGATATTTCTTATAAAAGGAAGATTACCATGGCAAGGCTATCAGGCAAGTTTTGAACTTTACGTTCTTTTTATAAAAGATTTCTAGCATTCATTTTTATCTTAATAAGTTTATTGATTGTGTTTACCGTATTGGTGTCGGTTGAATTTTTACAGGGGGATAACAAGAGTTTTTTGGTTTGTAAGAAGAAGATGGCCACTTCCCCTGAGTTGATGTGTTGTTTCTGCCCTGCACCATTCAAACAATTCCTTGAAGCTGTTAGCAATATGAAGTTTGATGAGGAGCCCAATTACTCCAAGTTGATATCTCTTTTTGAAAGCCTTATTGAACCATGCTCACCACTAAGGCCAATTAGAATTGATGGGGCTCTTAAGGTAATTCTGGTTTAACCTCTTCTCAATTAAATCGGATACTTTGGTGTTTTAACTGCCGTACTATTGTGATCGACATGGATACAGGTGGGCCAAAAGCGTGGAAGATTGCTTATAAATCTGGAAGATGACGAGCAACCGAAGAAGAAAGTAAGGTTAGGTAGTCCTGCTACACAGTGGATTTCTGTTTACAATGCACGTCGGCCCATGAAGCAGAGGTATCTTGTTTTCTTGTTCTGTACTTCATTACCCTTGTCAACTTGTTGCATATGTCTTATACTAGCCTTTGTATGCTTTCAAATCACTGAAATTCACAATAGGAGCTGAACTGGTTCAATCAATCAGGATCCTATAGTGCATACAATTTGTTGATGCTTGGGTTCAGTTTCTAGCTATCACTTGAAAAGAGATTGCTTTTAAGCACTTGAAAGTATAAACAGAGAGTAGGCTTTACCAAATTCAACTTTTTTGTGATTATTAAAAAGTGTAGTTGGTCTAACTTTGTAGAGTATACATGGTCTTTGTTCGAAGAAAATGAACATAAACTGCAAAACAAAAAATCCTATTTAAAAGTTCCTAGTAAAACTGCTTCTGATAGTAGTTATTCTTTCTTATATCTTAGATATACTTTTAAAAAAAAATATTTGGATGGTGTTTGAGATGTGATTAGATGATATTTTCATTGCGTTCCAGTTCCTGGATCTTTATGATTCTTTTGTGCAATGCCTAAAATGAAATGACCTACTGGATGGTTGTTTTTTGTGTCATTTGCCTTAAGGTTAGCCGTTTCTTTTTATTGGATTTGCAGATATCACTACAATGTTGCTGATGCAAGGTTGCGACAGCATGTTGACAAGGGTAATGAAGATGGATTATTTATCAGCTGTGTGGCCTCTGCAGCTAATCTGTGGGCCCTAATCATGGATGCTGGAACTGGTTTCTCATCACAGGTTTATGATTTATCAGCCTTATTCCTGCACAAGGTTGTCATCTGAAAACTTTTCTCTCTGTCATCTTTGGCTTGATCAGTAGTGACTGGAAGTATTAAGCATTTTTGCCTCTTCTCTTTCCAGGATTGGATTATGGAACAGTGGGAAAAAAACTTTTATATCAGTTCCATTGCTGGTGCAAATAATGGAAGTTCATTGGTCGTAATGTCAAAGGGTTGGTAGTCTCTTTGCACTAAATATATAATTTGATGCTCAATATTTGCAATTTACTGTATGCTGTGTTTCGACACAAACTCTCTATTTTTTAAGATAAGGATACTAAACAGGAAGAACCTACTTGTACGGTCTTGCTGTCAATATCTTAAGTAACTTTGATTCACCTAAGTTGCCATCTAACTTAAGGCATGACTTTGCTATTTATTTTTCTTTGTATCGTTCTTGTGTCATGAAATTTTTTTCTGTTTTAAGTAATTAGTTTCAAGGATTTGAGTCCTTCATAAACATTGTAGACTTATAACTCCAGTGTAGCCTTGTAGGAAATATGAATTTGTTGGTATATCTGTAAAATAGATTTGCTAATCTGTTTAAATTAAAATGTTGGAGTGAGAAGGGAACTTGGTGTGAAACTTTTTTTTTATCTGAAGTTAAATGGCTGTCCTAAGATTTCACCTGAGGATGGCTTTCGTTGGCTTCATCTTGGTTCAGTTTTCTCTTATGAGCTAGGTTTTTGTGTACAGAGAATTTTGTGCGATGCTTTCATTTATTGTGCAATTTTTTATGTTACAACATTGTAAGTTTGGTTCATAATATTGGCATGCTGAGACTACATGCTGCGAGGATGGATTCCACTATTTAGCATTCTTTCTCCTATGGTAATCATATTACAAGGTCAAGGGGTAGATAAATTTCATATTATAAGATATATAGCAGATCATATATTTTGTTGATTTGCATAACAGCTATTGCATTGTATATTTGAACACGCCATGTACTTTATGCAGTTCCACCATCAATCCTGAGTACCATGACATAGTTTGTAGTCTTGTTGACTTGAAACCTAATAATTGGCCAGGAAAATTTCTAGTTAGGGAATGGGACAAACATAGTACTTCTAATCTTTTTTTTTTTTTTCTAAATTTTACGCTTGTAGTGTGGCTAAACAAATTAAAAAGATTAATCAACTGAAAGAATTGGTCGGATTAACTGTGATAAAAGTAATTTCTGAAAATTTTGGCACTATACAGGGACCCCTTACACACAACAGTCTTACAAAGTGAGTGAATCATTTCCATTTAAGTGGATAAATAAAAAGTGGAAAGAAGGTTTTCATGTTACATCCATGACAACTGCTGGCACTCGCTGGGGTGTTGTGATGTCCAGGAATGCTGGATATTCTGATCAGGTAAGATTTGTGCTCTAATTAATAAAATAGTCTTTTCTTACCCTTGCATATAGTGTTTACATTCTACTTGATTAAAAATCTGGGTTCCGACCTGTTTATCTATTGCTGTTGAAAGGTTGTGGAGCTTGATTTTTTGTACCCAAGTGAAGGGATACATCGGCGATGGGAGAGTGGTTACAGGATTACATCTATGGCTGCTACTTCCGATCAAGCTGCATTCATTCTTAGCATACCAAGACGGAAAATGGTAGATGAAACTCAGGAAACTCTGCGTACCTCTGCCTTTCCTAGCACCCATGTAAAGGTACTTTATATTCTTATATACGCTCCAAACAAGTGAAATTCAATTTTAATACAATCAAATTTTGTATCGTGCATCTTCGAAGGGAATGTGAAATGGATGGCAATGAGTCTAATGCATATTTGGTTGTTGCTGATCTTCTGACATTCCCAATTGCACATTTGATTTTTCGTCTGGCTGTATGTTGCTTTTGCAGGAAAAGTGGTCCAAAAATCTCTACATTGCCTCGATTTGCTATGGGCGGACTGTCTGTTAATTTTGGCGGACGTGAGGTGTTACCAAAAAAATTCGACAACTTCCAAGTTGGAAAAGCTAAAGAGAGTAGTACTTTTGGGCTTAACCTTGGCATTGGCATTCTACAAGTAAATGAAAATCTTAGCATCGCATACAGGATATCCTCATATATCGTGTAAAAGGGGGGAAGAGAAAAGGAAAAGGAATTGAGAGTTTGAGGAACTTGTTCCCCAAGCTAAAATTATGAACTCTTGGGAGAACAGTTTGTTGAAGACAATTACATGATTGTACCTTCTATTGCAGCCAATATGTGCTTTGATTACCGTCTTGTTTTGTTTAACATAAATGGAAGACAAGTAAATTCCCATTGCTGTTTGCATATTTCTCTTAAAGTCTTGTTTACTTGAGTTTTTATTTTTTGTTTTTTTAAATATAAAAATTAAAAAATAATAATATAAAAATTTATAAAAATAACATACTAATACAATATAAAAATTAAATATATAAATCTATATATAAATTAATACAAAAATAAAAAATCACAAAAAATTTTATAGCTAACAATTCAATTAAACATGCTTTAAGATTTTGCTTTTGAATTACTAATTTATAGAAGACAGGTTTTGAAAAAAAAAAAAAAAGATGACAATAAGTGTACAATCAAGATTTGCAGTTATATGGATAATTATTTCTCTTAGGATTTTGCTTCTGAACTACTAATTAACGGAAGACGAGGTTTTGAAAAACAAAAAAGAGATGACAATATGGGTATAAAATCAAGATTTACAGTAATATGGAGTATTTTTTATATTTTCTTGGTACTTTGTCACAATTTTTTGTATATGGCATAATTAGGAATCATATCAACAGTTGTGTTTTCTTTACATTCAAGTGCCTCAAAATGTCTTACCTGAAAACAAATGAATAAGTCTACACCTCATAGGGTCTTCCTGATGCCTGCATTGTGAATTTAGGTGTATTGAGGCCACTAACACAAGTCAAGAGTGGAGATGGTGATTGTCAGAAAAGATCCTTAATACATGGCTAGACTACATTACAATAGTACTTGAAACCAACCAATACCTGTTTGATATCACCTAACTCTTGATTTACTCCTTCATTATTGTACTTGTTTTTTATTCCATTTATTTTGGTACAGCCCCCATCTTCCTAACCCACAAGGGGATTTAAACATAATTTTCAACGTCGATGTTTTATTTTGACTTTTGTTGAGACTCCATTGCCAAGTTGTTCTTCAACTTGAAGAGCATTTGAGTCGAATGAAAAGACAAGAGCCTTAATACCAATCAAACATTTTTTGTTCTTAATCACACCCTTTGGTTTTTTTGATTTTATCAAATAAGTAGCTTTCAATTGAATTTACAATTGCCATATTATGACGCTTCCTTTAGCCACACACCGATGATGACAATGGTGACGCTAGATAGCAAAGAAAATAATAGCTTGTGCTTTCTCCATTAGAGGTTGAAGTTGACACGCTTATCAATTTAAGTGTACGTTTCGAAGAATATCAACAACTAGGGTGTCCGGCATTTTAATTTTCTGTAATCTAAACAGTTCATCAACCATAAGAAGCCGTGAGACAGGCTTTTGTTTGCGTCTCAAACTCTTTTTTCCACCATCATTCAAAGGTCACCTACAAAATTCTATTATAGCACTATATATTCTAATAAGGTCCAGTCCAGCTTCCAACTGGCACTAAGGGCATGGAACGTTTGGAATGACGTAGTTTTTGTGGATCATATTGATTTATCTTAATTGAGTTATGAAAAAAACAAAACGTGATGACATATATTAAAATATAAAATTATTTAAATAAATATATAAATATTTGTTAAAGAATAAGTTTATTGAATTGATTTAACATAAAAATTAATAAAAAATATTACTTTAGCCTTTATAAAAATACTGATTACGATAAGTATATAAATAATCATTTAACTTAAACTTTTGAAATTATATCATATGGAGACTTTTTTATTTTTTTTTAAAGTAAATCAGAAACTGCTATATTTTAACATTACTTAAAACATATCCTAATTAATAATAACTTGGTTGGTAATTATTAGATGTGGCATGAATAATATAGAGATTGTTGGATAATCAGTATATATGATTTGCCACCTTAAAGTTTATAAAATTTTTAATTAGTATTAATTTAAGAAATTTTTAATTAAGGTAGAATGATACTTTAAAAATAGTTTTCAAATATTATTAAAAACTTAATTGCTAATACTAATGAACTAATATAATCGAACTCAAATATAATAGGTATAAATCCATACTTTTATCTTTAATATAAATATTATATGATTAAATGATTAAATTTTATGAAAAAAAATCATGTATGGAAAGTGTTGAACCAAGGTGGATTTAATCATGTGTTTTGATGATGACAAAACATTATTATTACTAATGTTTAAGTATTTGAAATGTTTATAAGATAGGTTGATGTGTAACGTGCCAATTACTCTTCTTTGCTAAAGATCGTTAATCCCGAACAGATAATCTTCTTACAGCAAAAATTAAAAACAAATGCATTTGTCACTGCTGCAAAAACAGAGGAAGAATATTTCACTATTATACAACAATTGCTAAAATCAAGATCCAGCTCCACTTCTAAATCAAACAAAGAAGAGGTTCAATTGATCCAAGATAATGAAGATGACTATTTTAATATTGATTCTTTAATAGATATTTGAAGAAGACCCGAAATGGGTAAATGAACACTTGAAGGCTCGTGCTATGAGTGAAGATTTATCATTATGTATTTGACATTATTATAAACCTAATATAATATAAGTAAGCCCAAAAAACACAAAAAAAAAAGAGAAAAAGAGAAAAACCCACATCATAAAGACATGGAAACCCTACATATACGTAGAAGACTCCATTTTAGACTAAAGATTTTGAGTAGACATAAAGCCACTCTTTAGAAATTATAAAAATACCATCCTCCCTTCCTATAAATACATAACGCTTCCTCCTCCTTTATCATCCTTCTACAATCTCTTTACAACCCTTTCCTTTAACATCTCTTCAGATCGATTAAGGTTTCTTAATATGTCTTTATATCCTTTTGCAATCCCTTTTTAAGGTTTATGGCTATATCACTTTAGTATCACTTTACCCTTAAAGGGAAGAGGCTACTGGTGTTTTAGGAGGCTTGGAAATGGAAGGAGGAAGGATTTCATGGCTAGAGAGTAATGAGAGAGAAGGAGGTATGTGAAGGGAAAGGTTACAAGAGAGATATCAAGAGATGATGAGCTGATAAAGGAGGAGGAAGTGTTATACATTTATGGGAAGAGATGATGGTATTTTTGTAATTTTTGAAGGGTAACTTTATGTCTAGTCAAAGTCTTTGGTCTAAAATAGAATTTCTCACATATGTGTAGGCTTCATACCTTTATGATGTGGGATCTTTTTCCTTTTGTTTTTTTTCATTTTTTATAAGCTTACATATACCACGTTGGGCTTACAATAATAACAAATACATAATAATAAATCTTTACCCATTACATGTACCTTCAAGTATCCATTTACCTATTTAAGGCCTTTATATGTCTATTAAGGGATCAATATCAAAGCACTCATCTTTTTTATCTTGGGTCAACCAAAGGGTTGATTGAAGGCTTCTCTAAGCATTATCATTGTAAGGAAGGTGTACATGTACCATTGAAAATCTGATAACTTTTTTCACCTAAGTTTTGATAATAATTCAACTTTTTTATCTTTCAAATGGGACTGATTTCCTATAA
>JAOXYD010000002.1:7663896-7692160 GCA_028565735.1 Pinacopodium congolense
ATTTAATTTTTCAAAGTGTTGAAAATATTATTTAAAATTATAAATATCATTTCAATAACTAAACTGAAACATGCCTTGATATTTTTTGTATATAATGCTCTTACATTTGCATAATAAATTATACGCTTTATATGTGTTTGATATAGTTTATATACATATTAAATTACATATTTATACAAATGATATTTTGCATGTGTAAGTGATGAGACCATCTAAAAAATGATATCTCTCATTAAAATATTAAGTATGCTTTTAGATCATGATTGTTTGCTTCGTTATTATAATAATAAATCAGAGTTTTATTTATTGTTAGGTTTGCTGAGCAAAGCTCTTCTTAATTTGTATATTTTTAATTTTATAACAATGAATCATACTTAACTAAAATTTTATGGTTTAAATGACCAAAATCATGATTATATGAATTTATAGGCAAGATTATGGATAATATATAAGATATATTTTGACGAAAAGTTATCACCTAACATATTTAAGAGTTACATGAGATATAATTGATAAATATGTTGTCTACCTAATTTAAGTTTAGTTAGTTTGTTAAGCAAATTAAAAAATTATATTTCGGAAGAATCCTTACCCATTAGAGAGATTAAAGTATGCTTTTTCAAAATTGTAGTAAAGGCTATTATTTTAAGTAAAACAACAAGAGTACGTAATATATGGCTAAAGTCCTTTTTTGTTTTTGTTTTCATAGCATGTAACTAATTACTTACTTTCTTTATATTTATATTGCATTAAGTATGCTCATATATAAGTTAGTAATTGAAAGAGTTCTGGAAGAAAGAAAGAAAAGTTGTATATCCATTATACGACCATACTATTGATCCCTATTAAAAATTAAAAATATGTTAATATCATACATGGGAAAATGATATATCATTTCAAAATTGACTATTGTCTCATAAATTTTTAAGGGCAATGTGTAAGATGCATGATAGTACCATGATAACACATTGCAAATAGTTGAATAAAGTATAACTAAAAGGTAGACTAAATTGAAGGATTATTTCACTCAAATTAGCTTAGTAAAAGCATAAATAAGGAATAAAATTGATTGCATTGGCATTGAAGTGATAATAATTTTTATTAGAAAAAGATGTTTGCATGAATTTTCTTGTTAATACTAGGTATGATAGAAATCATAAATATTTTTAATTCATGCTTTTGAGTATTTGATAAATGTAGATTTAACATTACCACAATGTGCATGAGAATATAAGAAACATATTGTTGAGTAAAAGTAGTTAATCTAAGTTTATACAAATAATTTATAAGTATAGAGGACTCATGCTTAAAAAAAGTAGGAAGAACATAAAATTAGAAAACCAAGGCTATCATCTTATATCACACTAGTTAATTAACATAATAAGAATCATAAAGTTAGGATATATATATATACACACACACACAATTTTCATTATAAATAATGTGAAATTTGTGAAACTTGTTATAGGTTGAAGGAAACTAAATCAACCTTCAAGGAAAGGATGATTATAGTCGTAGCTTGTTAATTCTTATATAATTAATGTAAAGGTATCATAACAAACCATAAAAGGATAAGCACTTGTATTTCATTGAATTTACTAATAATTTTATATGATATAATCATATGTATTAAATGAAATATACTTTAAATGTTAAAATAATTTAAAGCATTTAATTTGAAGTAGAAAGTAGGCATTGATAATGCTCAAACATTTAAACAAAATATAAATATCTCCATACCTCTATTCTATAATTATGGATTTATGTGAGGATTAATTTTACAATATAAGATATTGTGTCATGTAATATTTATTTCTTCTGTGATTATCGCTTAATATAATAATTTAACCTTCTTAGTTCCATTTAAATCAATTAGCTGGATTTTATATAAGGCATGGAATGTTAAGACTTTGAAAGAGTGAAGGATATGATGCTTACTTAACCCGTATATTATCTAATAAGTTAAAGAGAAATTATATAATAAAAAGTTATGAGATATCCAAAAGGTTGGATAATTCTTACAACCCCCTTTTAAAAGAAATTTTATTTCAATACGTACTTATAGGAGAATGATTCTCAGGATGAGTAATAGAAGTAAGATAGAGTTTGAAATAATTCAAATCTTATGACAATACATCCTAAGGTAATTAGGCATTTGTTTAATATATTTGATGTATAATATAAAGGTTAAGAGCCATTGAAAATATTTGCTTTCTTGATTAATTCAAAGAATTTGATTTAAAGATGATTGTACATGTATTCTGTTTAGAAGAAGACTAGAATATAATTATACTATTTAATAGAAGTATGTAATGGCATACTATTTATAAAGGATAATAATTCATATTTTCAATTGCTAAAATATAATAATCTATGAACAAGTTCCAATTAGATATGAAAAGTTAAGTGAAACATATGCCTACACATACTTAATGAAAAGAAACGAACTTTATTTTGTTTTAAGGATTGGATTCAATCAGCATCACTCCTTCCTTTTTTATATCGTGACACTTTAGTTGCCAGTGAATGCTTTCAAAGGTAACCCTTTCTTAAACTATCTCACTTTTGTTTACTCAAACTCCTCGTTCTTATTGAAGAATAAAGAACTCTGACTCCTTCCAGAACTATTGTATTCTCATCGACTTCTACTCTTCCCATTGATTCAATTAACCTAGGCACTCAAGCCTTCAAGCTAATTTGGCAATCCACCAGTACACATATCTCTGACTTTGAAGTGAAGCTACTTCGAAGAGGTATCGGATGTTAAGTAGAATAAAAAGAGTAGACGGTATAAAGTGATTGTAAATCATGCTATAAGAGCCCACTTAATCAAATTCTTAATAGAAATAGCAAAAGAGTAATGATTCAGTTAACAAAAAGAAAGAATATAAATTTGTAATAATTGTTTACCAATACTAACAATTAAGAAGTTCATTGTTGATTCCCATCAACATGGTGCAATTCTCAATAGAGGGCCACAAAAACACTGTGGACCATATGCATTCTCGTGTGATTGATCGATGGATAGGGGAATTTTGTGAATGACACGACGATTGTTAATAACTTAAATTATGGAAATAAGGATATAGGGAGATAAATCCAAAAATTGTTTACCTATTCTAGACAAAATATATAGATAATGAACAAAAGGGTGTTTAACAATTTGAATATCTGATACTTTGAAGTATTAAATATATTCATTATTTTATATATTAGTTGGTAGTTGAGTTCAATGTTATAGAAAATATAATTATAGTTTGATAAGCACAAAAGTAAAATCTAATAACATTTACTATAAGTAATAGTATTTTAAGTTGGAAATGTTTCAATACAACATCAACTGCTAAGTACACTATAAAATATTTTTCATTTAATAGAAATAATTGTTTGAATCAAGAAGTCGTTAATGAACTGGATATAGTTCCTTACATTATTTAAATAGTAATATATCTTGGAACATAAGAGTTATTAGATATGCGAAAGGAGTTAAACTCTCATAAAAGATCTAGGTAAAATTTTTTAGGTTAAGGAAGTGTTTACTAAAAGAATATTGGAGAATATCTTATTAAATCAATGTTCTAATAGTGTTATGATTCCTATATAGTGATATGGTATAAGATATTTAAGCAATAGGATTAGCACAAGTAGGAGATAATTTTTTTGTAACCTACAACCAAGTAGTTGCTTTTATATTTGTGACATAATTAATTAAAGATAGTATTTATCTTATACACATTTGTTTAATTAACTAATGTATAATACAAAGTCCACTAGAAAAATGTATTTTGTAAATGAAATTATGATGAAAATATAATAATGAAATTCATATTACATTTATGTATTATTCTTAAATTATTCCTAGTTATTTTTTTATTAAGAGTGTACATTAATAAAGCGGAAAGATTAGTACATATTATATTCCTTTCTTATGAAGGAATTGTTTAACTGCACGTTATATTCCTTTCTTATAAAGTAATTAGTCAATCTCACATATTGAAATATGAAGTAAATGTATAGGTGCCAATTAAAGAATAAATTCGTTAAATTGACTCAATATGACAAATACCACTTGTGTGCCTATAAAAATACCATTGCGATAATTATATAAGTGATCATTTGACTTGAGATCTTTAAAATATCTCATATATGGATTATTATATTTTAATACTACTTTGTATTTATCCCAATCAAAAGATAGCTATATTGGTAGTCATTGAATATGATATAATATAACTAAGTGACTAGTATAAGATTTGCCTTTATAAAATAATCAAACAAAATTTTCTGTTATTCTCAACTAATATTAATTTGAAAAATCATTTATTAAAGTGGAATGACACTTTGAAAATATTTTTCAAATATCATTAAATAATCAACTATTAATGATAAAGAACAAATGTGATTTGACTCAAATAGAGTATATACTAATTTCCTACTTTGTATTTAATTGAAACATTTATGATGAGATGGTTGTTTTAAATGAAAAAAATCATGCATGAAAAGGTTAGTCAAAATTGTTTTAACATTGCTAATGTTTTAGGTGGTCATAATGTGTTAAGAAACATTAATCTCGAAGGACATAAATTATTCAATTAGAAAATTAAAGATAAATGAATAGATGAAAATAGTTTACTTTATCTAATCTTAAATACATTTTTAGATTATATATATTCATTTTTATCATATTTAGAAACCTAATGAATTAAAAAAAAAACTTGAAGAGAGAAAAGGTGATTTAGCCAAATTGAACTTGATTATAAAGTTTAAGAATTTTTAAGGTTAAGTATTAAATAATTGACAAATAAAAATTAATATTTGATATTAAATGTTATTTTCACCTAATTGATCTTTTAATTACAATTGGCTAAAGTTTAATTGAAATTATAATTATAATTAAATTAAATTTCTAAAATTTCCAACCTATATTATAAATAAATAAGCTAATATTCTTACTTATCCTTCTTTACAATATTTATCAATGTTTTAAAAACCGAACCAAATTTCAAATCAGTAAAGAGAGGGTTTTAAGATTTAGAGGTTTAACTGTTATAAAACCTGTGTTAAAATAATATAAAATAATAAAAAGTAATAACTATAAAAATAAGTAAAAATATAATAGAAATATAAATAAATTACAATTAATTAATAAGAATTTAACTAAAACTAAATTTAAAATAATAATAATAATAATTGAAATCGTATTTATAAAAGGAGATTATTTCTCTTTTTTATTAAAAATTCTAAAATTTTTAACATTATATAAAAAGTCATAAACCACTTTTTTATCTAAAAGTATTTTTATGATTTTTAACGTTATTTAAATAAATTATATAATTTTTATTATTATACATTATGATTTTAATTTTTAAATATATCAAAATAAAATAATAATTAGTCATTAATAGGTATTTTTAATTTATTTTTATAACAAATATATTTTTATAAATTGTCTTTTAAAATTTATTATGATTAATATCAAACTTTAATTATTAATATATTATTTTATAAATTTATATTTAAAAAAGTAAATAATAAATTGAATTTAATGCACGATATACCTGTTATATGATTCGTAAATTTTGATATTTACAATTGAGAGGAAATTGTAGGTCACTGATAAAGTAACTGTATAATAGTTAGTATATTTATAAAGTAACCAAGTAAAAGTCTCTTTAGAACCCAAGTTTGTTCTCTTTTGAAGGTGTCCAATGTTACAAGTGGAGACGGAGATATTAGTATGTGATTAGACAGTAATTTGACTGTACATTTGTCCGTGATAGGTTTGAGTTTTAAAACACTATTGGTCCTCTCATCCAATTTTTTTTTTTTAATTTATCCAAGCTTGTTATTCACTGCTTCTTCCTATTTTAACAAGGAAGATAAAACAATAAAAGAAGAAGCGTGAAGATTAAGAAAATGAGACACAGACTGTCACCGGTGGAACACAGGTTTGAGAAACAAGCTGCAAATCAAGCGTCCAAGAACTTCATTTGGATCATTCACACAAACTGGAAATCTTCTCTGGCTACTGTTCCGACCAGGCAGAAATTTTTTTACTAAATACCAGTTCACTTCTTTTTTGATAAGAGGCCAAGTTCACTTTTTTTGTTTCTTACCCTTCGCAGACAGATCTTATTTTCATGAAATTTTTCACTGTTAGTCTCTTTAATCCTAATCAATTTATGTAGTGATAAATTGGTATAACGGACAAATAGAGGACTAAAGAAAGAAGTCGGATCACCAATTATTGTTAAAATCGATTAATTAAACCAGTTAAATCGATTAGTTTTAAGTTAATTCGATTGATTTTCAAAATTAATAGTTTTTATATAAAATCGAACTAATTAATTATTTGATTTTTAGTTAATTCACTGACCATTTTGATTTAATTTTCAAAATGTTAATATTTATAGGATTCTTCAACTTGTTTATGTGAAAACTATTAGAAGTACAACAATTGTGTAACTATAATAGTTTTTCATATAACCTGTAAATTTAAGGGGAGATATAAGAAAGGAATTAAATTTCATAATATAGAATATTATTTATGATTTACAATTTTATTATATTTATGAATTAATTATATTAAAGTGATATTAACTTTCAAACAAGTATATGCATATTTTTATTTTCTTTATAGAACACGTGATGATGAGATCAATTATGAGTTCTCATACCAAAAGCCACTGGAGTGGCGACGGTCGCGGTGATAGCTTGATGGTATGGTCCTCCATTATACCTCGTTGCAACGTGGTTAACTCTAGTTATGTCACCACCCATCACCATTAGTATCTAATTTAAAATAGAACTTGCCTAGGAATTTTTATATCTTTATTTAAGAGCATATTAATTATTTTATATTATTTTTAACGTACGTTTATATTTGTATCTTTAATTCATTTATAAATTTACGATTTTATTTTTAATATATTTACTTTTTTACTCTTATTTTATTTATAAAAGTATAAAAAATAAAAAAGTGATAATAAGAAGCCACCAAAATATTGACTTTCTAATTATTTTCTTTAAAATAGGATCAAACCAAGGATTTCAATTAGTGTTTTAAATATCGTACCAGTACCGGTACCGAATTTATCTAAAAAATGGTAAGGTACCGTTTTAGATAATTATTTTAAAATATAAATTAATTTCTAAATTTTATAAATTTTATAAAATGATCTATAAATGTATTATATTGTGTAGTTTTAACTTAACTTTAAATAAAAAAATCAAAATACAAAATTTTTCTTTAAATTTTTTTTTTTTCGATACCAGTTGGTATTCGCCATTCCGGTCGGTATTTACTTCTAGAATGGTATTTAACCGTTCCATTCTGATTTTGATCCGAAACGGTACGTTCCGACCGGTACTTACCGAAACGGAACGGTACTGAAAACATTGATTTCAATATGATCCCGCTTTGTACACAAAGAAGGGTATTTTTATCCTATCACAATTAAAGAAAGAGAAAAGACAGAAAAACCCATAGGGGAGCCATAAGAAATTCCCAAAAGGCGCTTTCTTGTTTAGTTTAAGACAATGCAACAGCTCTATAAAAAAACTCTTCATGTGAGGCATGCCTTCAAAGTATGGGCTTACTTGTCTGTTTTATGTCGTGAGAATTGGAATGCTTAGCAATATTCAAATTGGACCGGGATTATTCAATTCAAGCCCAATAGTGGCTTATTTGTAAAATTGATAATTCTTTGGGAACATTTTTGTAATTTAGACGGAAATTCAAAACCCTAGTGCCCAACTAAACCCCGAGTAGAGAAGAGAAGAGAATAGACAACAAGCCCTTAAAAACCCTATTACCTTAAGCCTCTCTCCCTCTCTCTCTGTAAAGGCTAACTGCAAAACCATGAGGCCTCCGAGGGGCAGAAGCGGAGGGTTTAGGGGCGGGAGAGAAGGTGGTGGTCGCGGTTTTGGTGGAAGAGGCGGCGGTCGGTTTGGAGGTGGCCGAGGTGGTGGGTTTCGTGACGAAGGACCTCCTGCGGAAGTCATAGGTATGTTCCATTACTCCCATTTCGTTAGCTAAAAACATTTCATCTGTTTATGAATGGTATCTATTGTTTGCTGAAAAAGAAGAGAAGAGGAGCAAAAATCTAGCTATATCTTAATGTGATCTTTAATTTTAATGTTTGTGTTTGAGGACATAGGAACATTTTTTAAGAACATTGTTTCTTGGGGTGTTTAAAGTTTACTGAAAGTAGTTTCCTTTGTACAAAAACAAGAACAAGAACTCTTAATGTAGAAGTCACTGGCTGCCCCTTGTCATCTTTAGCGTCTCTTTTATTTGATGCACTCAAAAGTATGGACTTGGGTACCCTTACTGTTCCCTGCTAAGCTATTATAAGTATAACATCTAATTACTTATTTTCTTGTAGAGGTTTCCTCGTTCCTTCACGCATGTGAAGGTGATGCAGTGACAAAGCTCACCAATGATAAAATACCTAAATTCAATGCCCCAATCTTTCTGCAAAACAAAACTCAGATAGGAAAAGTTGATGAAATTTTTGGTCCTATCAATGAAGCTGTAAGCAATCTTGTCCGACTCTCTACTGCTTACTTATGTGGTATCTACTGTATATGTGTATTCTAATTATGGTGCAACCCTGTTTTCATGTGACTGGTGCAGTATTTTTCGATCAAAATGATGGAAGGCATAGTGGCGACTTCATATAACACAGGAGATAAGTTCTACATTGATCCCAATGGGCTTTTACCGCTAGCAAGATTTCTTCCACAACCAAAGTATGTTTGCAGTTCTCTGTCTAATATATTACTGAAATTTAGACCTATAGTTCTGACAGTACTACGTTGTTGGCCTTGTGGCCTTTTTGGTAGTTTAGTTATTTCCTGAGTAATATTATTGATATTATTAGTTCTGCAATATGCATTAACTCGTATTTCCAATGACATACACTTATGTTGGGCTGTCAGGATTTTTGTTAGTTGTTGTAAAATGCTTTTTCAACTCTTTATCTTCATGTTGCAGTATTGATCTGCATTTAGTAGTTTAGGATATTCAATCCTTATAATGTGATGCCCTGTTAGTGAAAATTCTGATGTACAAGAAGTTGAAACATATCCCTGTTAAATTGACAAGAACTTTTGTGGACTTTGCCTGCAACTCTAATGCCATTTTTGTTGCATATTGGAGGTTTTTGGAATGTTGTTGAATTGATGCTAACAGTTAAAGAATTTGTTTCAGGGGGCAACCACAAGCAGCAAGAGGTGGTCGTGGAGGGGGCAGAGGTGGTGGTAGAGGTGGTGGCTTCCGTGGAGGTGGTGGTTTCCGTGGACGGGGCGGTCCAAGAGGTGGGAGGGGTGGACCTCCAAGAGGTGGTCGTGGAGGAGGCTTTAGGGGCAGAGGAAGGTCATAGAACAGCTTAGAACAGCTTTATGTAAAATAGCTGGTGCTGTTTTCCTGATTTATTGTATAATGCCTTGACAAACAACAATCTTTGTTGGAACTGATTTGAATATTCACTTTTGGTTTAATTGAGTAATTTTGATTTCATAACAATATTCCCTTAGAAAAGACATTGATTTGTCGTTGGTTCAGGGATAACAGTCCTTCCTTGTGATGAATGTTGGTAGCGCCAGTAGTGTCTATTGGTGTCTGCAATGCAATTTTTTTTTTTTTAATCTCATCATTTGGTTTACGCAAAGCATTATTTGGATCTCTCATATGTTACACAGTAGACACAATTCATCTTACTGGTATGGTCTTTTGTATACACAATAGACACTATTGTACATTGGATCCTGCAGATCATCCTGCCATCTTTTGGCTTTCTATTTTCTTTTTTTTATGTTGCTTTGGTTAGCAGCTAACTGTAGTTACGGATTGTATTGTGATAAAAAAGAAGATTAATCTTCCCAAAGGCCTAATAAAACCGACAACTTACCTTCCTGCATGCCAGGAACGCTTGTTTTAAGGCATTTTGTCGTCTAACTAATTCTTTGTAATCTGTTTGTGTGTCTCAATTCGTGAAGTAACAATGCCACGTTCTAGGCTTGGGTTGACTGGAATGTAACACTGCGTTGGCCAATGTCTTCATATTCACCGTAAATCTGAAGCAATGTTTTCATAATCCTCCTTTCAGAGAATGGCGAATATGTTATACATGTGCTTTGATAGGAGTAGATCTCAGGTTGAACTTTGAAGGTAATTTATTACATAGACCAAAAATGGTTAAAGCTTCCCATGAAACACGAGGGATAGCAATTAGAGTCAGATATGTCTCACTGATGGCTCCATACTTATTGAGACTGGAAGTAATCGGATCAGGCCTCCCAACCCCGAAGAACAGTGGCTCTTGCCACACGATTAACTCCTAGAGTGAAGGCTCCCATGCGGAGATCGCAATGGTGGGTTTTACACATCTCCTTCACAGCTTTGAAACCTTTGGTCATATATGTCTTTAGTTCACAGTTCACCTTCTCCTCGTCCCACATGAATCCTTGAATATTCTGTATTGCGTAAACAGTTTAAAAATTCTGATTTGCTCATCAACCCAGCAAAGAAGATAAAGCTAATTCTTATGTTGGCTGTCCCTATTAGCAAGTTGGCGGAGGAAATTGTGCAATATGTGTTGAGAAAGAACAACATTAATGCAGTCCTTTTATGTGTTACCAATGAAAGCTTACAACAGAAACTGGGTACTTAGCGAGCTGGAAAGGACAAGCTGGCAAGATAAACAGGATACCTGAACCCACTCGAAGTAGCTAACAGTGACTCCTCCTGAGTTAGCATAAATGTCTGGAAGAATAACAACCCCTTTCTTTGACAAAATCTGTCACAAAATGTAATAAAAGTTAATGATGTTGGGAGATTAAAAGTCGAACTCTCAGTCAAATAGTAGGCCTCAAAGAAGCGCTTACCTCATCAGCTTCTGGGTCAGTTGGATGGTTAGCAGCTTCGATTATGAACTTGGCTTTAATATCATTTGCATTCTCTCTTCAATCAAACAAGAGAATGAAAAGGGTGTTTCTTTTGTAACTTTTCTTTGAATGGAATGGATTCTTTTCTGATAAGGAAAAACTTTTGTGATGACAAGTAATACCTGTTGATGACACCCCCGAGAGCTGCAGGAATGAGAATATCACAATCCTCCACTAATATTGACTTGGAATCTATAGCATCTCCACCGTGGAATCCTTTAACAAACTTGTGTTCCTTGATATGCTTGATTAGGCCTGGAATATCGATCCCTTTGCTGTTTTTTATAGCTCCACTAATGTCACTTACAGCAACAACTTTCCCACCTCTCTCACTGATAAGTTGAGCAGCCCAGGAACCAACATTACCAAACCCCTGAAATCAGACATTTCCATCAATTATTATCTAACTGAAAGGGTCCCTTGAATTGACTTCATCTTCTGATATGGATCAGTTAAAACAATCAGAACAGCATAAGAACTGTACCTGTATGACAAATCTTTGTCCTGATATGGTTTTCCCGTATTCACTGAGCAGGGCTTCTGCTGCAAAGAGCACTCCTCGTCCAGTTGCAGCATCTCTTCCCAGAGACCCACCAAGATCCTAATTCAGTGAGAGAATTTTATAACAAAAGATCAATAATTGACACATTAGTGGAGATCAAAATATTTCTTTTATGCAAATACAAATCACTGTTACTGAAACAAAATGCATAGAATTCACAATGCAGGGGTGGATCACTTTATATGCTTACAATAGGTTTGCCAGTCACTATTGCAGGCGAGTAACCATGGAATTTCGAGTACTCATCTAGTATCCATGCCATGGTCTGTTCAGTGCATAAACATAAGAGCATTGAAATCAATACAACTTCGTGAGTCTTGAAACAGAAACAATGAGTTAATTTTCGTAGCATGGTTGGTGTTGGCAAATCAAGTCAACTCGATGAACAAACAAGTGTCTTCAACACTAACCTGTGGACCAGTTCCCATATCAGGAGCAGGAACATCAGTGTGGATTCCTATCAGATCATGTATTTTCTGAGTGAAGACTCTGGTAAGCCGTTCTAACTCAGATTTGCTCAGGTCCACTGGATTACATCCGATGCCACCTTTAGCCCCACCATATGGAATATTGGCTACTGCTGTCTTCCATGTCATAAGCTGTGCCAATGCATTCACTTCATCTGGATCAACCTGGCAATTTGGTAGAAAAATAAGTACCATTAAAATTTTGTCATCTGGATTATTTATCAACATGAATTCAAGAATGTAAGCTACCTCAGGATGATATCTGATTCCTCCTTTCATGGGTCCTCTGGCATTGTCATGTTGAATCCTGAACCCAACAAAGGATGCCAAAGTCCCATCATCCTTGGGAATGGTACACTCAACCTGCATGTTTTGTTCAAAATTCATTATAAGTGAAGATTTGGAATTGATCATTCCTTCCCCAAACATACATATCGATATGCTAATCATAAGGGAATAACAACATCAGGCATCACCTTGATTTCTCTGAATGGAATGAGCAAACTTTTCTCAAGCTTGGAGTCCAAACCCAACAGTCTTGCTGCTAGTTTGAAGTTTCTGTTGGTTGCCACTAGTGCATTCATGGTTGATCCTCAAGCTGCTAACTTGAAAAAAAAAAATTCAAATCAAATCAAATCAGCAGTTATTGAAACTCTTTCAAATTTACAGACAAGATAGTCAGAACTGTACTAATTTAAATCACTCCTCGCGAAAAGAGAATGGTGGGATATGTGAGAGCATATGGATTTGAGACATATACAATAACAAATATAAAAATATTACACAAATTGGATCAACTAGTGGAGTAGATAACACGACTCAAGGAACTTCTTTTCTCAACATATTTCAACTTTCATTGCTGTCATCAAGCGTCGAACACGTTTCCCAGCTTTGCTCCTTCGGACACAACTCCCATTTTTCTTTAAACGCGCTTTTTCAAGACTCGAGTGACCCGATTTTCTTAGAAAACAAAACAAAAAAAGAACTTGAGATTTTATAATATTGCTACTACATAAGAGGAAAAACCTGGAATCCCTTTTGTCCTGTACGGCCTTTTGGATTAGCGACTCATTAAATGGCTTTCCAAGTAAAGCGAAAGGTTAACAGAAGCTTTAAATGTATATCTTAAAATTCTCAGGACCTATATATATAGTTAGGGCCACCAAAGGATAAAGTAGGCATGGAAGTAGCTGAGTCATACTCAATTTTATTATCTTTGTGATGGAGGTCTAGTTGCAGCCGACCATGTGTTCTCAGTAAGTCAGTTTTGATGTACGAGGTGGGTCACGATCCACTAATCTTCTCCACTTTGTTCTTATCTTCTTCTGGGATTATATGCTTATTTTCAAAGTGATGAAAAAAACATATAAAACTGATATACCAATTTGACTACCTACTTGTTAAGAACTTTTCATCAACTTGAGGAGACTTAACACCTCTTCTATTTTAATCTAGTCCATCTAATAAAATTGCAAATAAAAAAGGAGAGCTTTTGTGTGTAAAATGGTTTTAATTGACAATTTTTTTTCCATGTTAGTTAAGAATTTTATGTAATAAAATTGAATAATATGAAATAATAATTCTCTCTTTCTTTTTTTTTTGGAAAGGATGGACATTTAATCACCATAATTCTCTAATTAGTTCTAAAAACTGGTTTATATTCTCAGTCTATTTATTACTATCACAATCTAATTAGTTCTCAACTTATAATGTTATATAAAAAATATTTAATGATCTTATTAAGATACTCATCATTCATGATTATGACACTGAAGAATAACTAAACTGTTAGATCTAAAATATTTTTTTACATACTTTAAATTATCTATTGCTATTTAAGAGTCATTTTAGACATCACACTTCACAGGGGTCTTCTTCTATATACATACATATATGTATATATATATATATATTAAACAAATTTCATATCGTCAAGAAAGAAGGCAACATACTCGTTTTCTCCACAAAACCAGGGCTTCTAACATAAACTATTAAAGAAAACAAAAAGCCCAAAAATCGGCCACCGGGCATGCCGCCAATTATGAAACATGTAAGTTACTCGAACTAAAAGCATCTATAATAGTAAGAAACTAAAAGGGAAGTGAAAGAAACATGTAAGAACAATACATCCATGTCGATGTGGGACGGTCGTACCAGGAAGACGAACGATAGTACTTCCTCCCAGAATTCAAGTATGCTCCAACTTACGCTTCGAATCTACAAACAAAGAGCACAACCCAAAGCATTATATTGAGTGAGAATCAAATTCTTTTGGAATCTAATCCAGGAAAAAAAGAAAAGAAACATTAAACTTTATCTCCAAAAACTTTGGGAACACGAAACGTGTGTATGGGTATTTATACACACACACATGAAAGTTGAAATCTATAGGTGGGATAAATGTTGGAACCAATTGGTTTCTCCAACATGACCGTTTTCAGACAAGAATATGATGCTTTCATGTCTTGTACCTTTACTATTCCAACAAAACAGAATCAAACTCACCTTCCATTAAAATTTGTGACATCATAAGAGTATAATGTTTTGGATTACATAGAGAAAGAAATAGAAAATATAATGGCGAAAGGATAATATATATCATACGTGGAACACAAGATCCTCAACTTTGGCAAGTGTTACGCCATGAATGGGAATCCTACGCAAAACCCATATGCCATATTGCCATCATTGTTGAAATGTGTTGGAGATAAGCAGGGTTTTAAAGGCGAACCAAGGAGCTTGCTTTTGCCTTTAGTCTTTGGTTTCATGGTGGTTGGTGGTGGAGGTGATGGTGTTAGAAAATGGAGTAGCTAGCTAGTGACTTGAATATGGAGAAGTGTGCGATGACATTCTAGCCTAGAGAGAGGTCGTCCATTTTAGGTTATCTTCAGCTAGAAAAATTAAAACGAATTTGATGAAAAAGAGAAGACCATCAACATGCATTTTCGATCACGACAAAGTAGTGATCAAACTTTGCTTTTGGAATTGAAACATTATCTTCTCCTGGTGCACGCCAATTACTGCATGCGCACTCATACTTTATATTTTGCATGAAATGTGTGATTGGAAGACAATTAAACCAAATAATTTTATAACATACCTTCGATACAAATATTTAACACCTTGACGGAATTAGTTCGTGATAGATGGGGGCTAGTTTCCTATCAATTTTATAGTTTCATTTATATGTAAAACATGTGAATTTAAAGACAATAAAATAAATTTGATTTTTGGACAGAGAGATTGAATTGGAGAAGAATTCTGCTGCAAATATTCTTTTAACTTATGGAAAACAAAATCAATTCGGGATTATTTTTATTTTTAAAGATGCATAAAAAATTTAATAATCCTACAATCTTTGTGACTGAAATAAGTATCTTATATTGATATTAGAGCAGGTTTTGTATACATCATAATATTAAAAATTAATTGATAAATTTTATTTGAAAGATATGATATTATCTACAGTATTTTAGTTGTGTTTATTTTAAAACTAAAGCGACTCTTTTTATGACAAAAGTGGTAATTTAATGTGAGCATCAAAGTATCTTGCCATTTAGGATTTAATCAATTTAATGTACAATAAATTAAAAAAAATTTATTTGATTTTGTTGATTGTTCAATGCCATTCTACTATTGCTCTAAAAGAAATAAAGCCTCAGTTCCGTATCAAGAAATTGATAATGAAACTGAGGGTAATTAGGTACGATTGCCTCTAAAATAGCATTTAGATTTGTGATTAATTGAGTGTTAATTAAAAGCACCTGATATTTGAAAGATAATCCACTGTTTAATTTGCTGGTGGATTTTATTTTTCTCCTCGTTTTTGTTCCGTCTTGTGACACTAGGTGTGCTAGATCTAGAGAACTTCCCCAGTACTGTTTGTTGTTGTCTAGATCAGGTAGACAACATGCTAGCAGAGCAAAGGTGGAGATTTGAAATTTTTGTCCCCTGTGAGTCGCCTGCAAGAGAATTTGGGATGCGATCTGGAAATGTTTGGGTCACGATGGGTGAATGACAATGGAGGCAATATGAGAGACGGAGAAAAGAAAAAATATATAATATAATAAAAAATAAATAAAGTATAGTTTAAAAATCAAATAATAAAATTAGAAATAAAATTTTTAATTTAATTAAAATAAATTTATTTAGTTAAATAAAAATAATTAGGAATAAGTTTCGATTAGAATAAAATTAGAAATTAAATTTTTTTATTAAAATAAACTAATTTATTTTGACGAGTTTTCAATTAGAATAACATTAAAAATAACTTTTTAGTGTTTGACAAGACTAAAAGTCAAATGTTTGTGGCTAGAAGAGTCAGTTGTACTTACTGGCTTACTATTATCACGGGTATCAAACTTAGTCATGTACCTTTCACTTATCTGGCCTTACCTTTGTCCTCCATGGGACTTGTTCAAGCAGACTTGCGGCTGCTCGTTGATAAAATCTAGTCCAAGTTCTCTTCCTAGTGCAACCGATTACTGTCCTTGGTTGGTAGGATTCAACTGATTCACTCAGTCATCAATAGTCTACATATTTGTTAGGCTTCTCACATATTCCTCCCTGCTAATGTAATCAAGTCCATTGAACGTCTTATAAAGAGATTTATATGGTTTGTAGACATTAGTAAGAAACCTATGGTTAAGCTTAAATGGAGTTATGTGTTGTCCCAAAGTCGAAAGTGGTCAAAAACTTAAGTCTATTCAGCTCACCAATAAAACTTAGATGGCCAAGCAAATCTAGAGAATTTTGACATATATAAATCCCTTATGGATCAAGTGAATTTATGTTCACTACCTCAAAAATCAATACTTATGGTGATTTTAGCCAAGGTATGTTTCTTCTTGAACTATAGTTCAATTATGCAAATTACATGAAACTCTTAAACCGTTCATTAGATGCATTCCTTGAACTAGTACCCATTGCTTCTTCTGGCATTATATCTAGCTTTAGTTAGACACGTTGAGCAACTATTCATAGCTCATGACTCTTCAATCTCTAATCCCTATGCACGCCACAGTTTATGATGTACTAACTGGCCATATGCATCTGTTGTGGCAGCTTCCTCCATCTGCCTTAAAAGATCAACTGCTCAACTTCCATATATCTGTTGTAGGGAGTGACAGATTTTAGTGGACTCATCTATCCAACGATATTTTCTCCGATTATTTGTGTCATCAGCTCTTCTGAATGGCTAAACCTTCAGTCTTTTGGCATTTAGTGGTTTGGTTTAAGCATTCCTCGCCTAAGACTTCCGTCACTTTATGGCTGGCAATCCATCTTCGGCTGAATACTGTCGATCGTATCATCAAATTCTTAAGAGTCTCTCCTTTCTATTCTCTTTGTTCAGATCAAATTGAGTTTTGTCATCATCTATTTTTTTTAGTGTTCCTATTCAATGTTCGTTTGATGTGCCATTCAAAGGATGTGCAATCTTACTTCCCCTAACCTTAACTTACACTCAATAGCTAATTCGGTGATGCATCTAAAACCTATCCCTATTGCAGATGCCATAGTGTGCAAAGTGGTGTTGGCTGTTTTTGTTCACTTTATATGGAAAGAAAGGAATACTATAATTTTCCAAAATAGGTCCAATTCTACTGCATCCTTTGCTCATGCTATTTCCAACTTCACAAGGCTTCATCTTTTAACTTATTAGTGCCATGGCTCATGTAGTAATTCAATAAAGATCAAATGGCAGATGTTTGATTAGCTTTTTTCTTTCTTCTTCTTTAAGTTTGCCAGTCTTTCTTGTCTCTTTGTTTAGTTAAGCTTCCCTGTGTTTGATCGCTTACTAGTTGTTATGGTTTTATGTAGCTATGGTCTCTTCCTAGTTGTTATCTATTGTTGTACAACTTATTGTTTATTTAACATATTTTCTTTTTCAAAAAAAGAGTTAAAACATATTAATTTATTTAGTTAAATAAAATTATAAACATTTTTCTAATTAGAATAAAATTAGAAATAAATTGCAAATAGAAATGAATTAATTTTTCATGTCTTTAATAGTGTGAGAAAAAAGTGGTACCTTTGGTAAAAATTAGGAATAGAACAAACTGTTCAGACACTAATTTTACAAAGAGAAAAACTATATGGCCAATGATTATAAATGGAACATTTGGTAAAAATTAGGAATAGAACAAATTGTTCATACCCTAATTTTACAAAGGAAAAAACTACATGGCCGATAGCACATTGCCATCCATAGCCACTAGCCATGTATATATATTATAATAATAATATTTTTATTATAATAAAATAATATTTTTATTAAAATCGATCATGGCCAGCCATGAGACACTGGCTATATAATCGATTCCTTTTACAAAAATTGGTAACTAGACAGTGTGTGGATAGATTTGTATTTGGGTTTTGTTGGAAATTCTCTATAAATATGTAACCATTTTCCCTAGTAAACTCAATATTAAGAAGTGTATACTCACATTTGGGTTACCTATAACAGTGGAGACCCTCCTATCATCTTATTGATGGGAAGTATATTCTCGACTATACTACAAACTATTTTCATTAGTTTTTAGTAAAGATCACAAAAGAAATACCTGCATGCGCTATTAGATCGAATCAATGGAGATACTTACTTTCATAAGACAAACTCCTTGAGCATTTGTTAGGCAAAAACCAAGATAAAGTCGTAATCTATAATTCTGTAAGGAAAGCCTTGTAATTTATGATTTGGATTACAAAAAAAAATAGAAATGAAAATTCTAATTGGAACAAATTAATTCATTTAGTTGAATACAAGTTAGAAATAATTTTTTAATATTATTAATTATAATTCAATAACTTGAATTAATTAATATTTTAATGAGCATGAGTTTATTTATATATTAGATAAAATAATTCGTTTATTTTGTGATTTATGGGAATTTGTATATAATCCTCTAATTCTTAAAATTTTATTTTTTAGGAAAATTTCAATTAAGAAGAGGACGCCCAAAATTTTCCAAACTGTGACATTAATAAGAACTTATGGATGGTTAGTGATGACTTTTGTGAGAGAAATTAGAAAAAGGGATTTAATTAGGATTTTATATCCTATAGATTTCTCAATTGAAGTAACTATAATGATTTCTTATCGAGTATCGAGGCCTTTATCATGTGAATTAGTTAACTATATTCTTATATATAGGAATGTGTATGCTAAGTGATTATGTAGTGATGATTTAAGTGTGTTGTATTTCACTATTTCTATAGTGTTTGAATTATGAATAAATATGCTTAATGTTTAAATTACTTTGTAACTTAGTTGAATGAATTATGTATGTAATTTCATATAATTATAATAATTAGCATTTAATTTTTATATGAATGATAATTGAGCATATGCAGGATCTTTTAATTTTATAAACAATTGAACTCTGATTATTTACTCTATGATTGCATGACATGACAATAACATGTATCTATGATATTTTTATCTTATTATAAAAATTTAGTGTTTTGAATATGATTATCGTATCAAATAATATTTTTACTGAATTCAATAAGAGTGAGAAATTAAATGATGACAATTATGAGATATAAAACATGAAAATTCAATATGTGCTGGAAAAGTAAGAGATTTTAGAACCATTAATCATATTCATGGATGTTCCTAAGGATGGTAATACGACCTAATACAAGAGAGATTGTGATGTATTTGAGAATTAAAAAAAAGAAGAACTTATTATTTCACATTGTGTTATTGAGTAGAATGGATAACAATGTTATGCATGAGTTCAACAAATATGGTTACACTAAGGACTTGTGATCTATTTCAAGTGTATATTTCAAAAGTATCTCTATAAATAAATTGAGGTTATTTTCTATCAAGTTTGACATTTATAAGAAGTGCCATGATTAAACAATGCAAAAGTATTTGAGATACATGTCAAATATGGTAACTGAGGTATTAGATGTCGTTCATGTCTTGTCTGACGAGTAACAACTGTAAGCTACAATTCTTTTTCTTCCACAAATTTCAGGGCACATGACATTTATTCAATATGTAATGAGAATATCAAGATGATGGAGGATACATAAAGTAACTCATGTTAGAAGAAGAAAATGTTGAAGTTTTTAAGATGACTTTTGAGATATATGTTGTTAGTTATAGCTTACATGGAGATATGAATAAGAAGCAAAAGTATCACGGTAGTTATAAGTGGGGAACAAATAAAATTTTTTAACTACAATACTTAGGACTTATAAAAGACCATATGGAACCAATATGAAAAAGGAAAATATCCTTTTAAGAAGATGAATATGAAAAAAGTTAAATGCTATAGTTGTGGTATCAAGGGTCACTTTTTCTTGCAATTGTAGTGAGACTAAAAAGATATAATCCTATAATATGAATATTTGGTTTGTGAATGTCTCTTATTTTTTCTTTCTGACTGAATCACATCCATTTTTAAATTACATATTCAAGAATCACTAATCTTATAGCAAAGGATGGAAATACTTTAGTTGAATTCCATAAAATTCCACATGCAATACATTAAATTTATGTAGGAGACAATTAAAGGGTTGTTATACAAGAGATTGGCATAGCAATTTAGTCATATATAATGGCCATTCTCTGATCATACGTAAAGTATTCTATGTTATTTAAACTTTATTTTAATGTAAACTTCCACAGTAGTGGAATGGATTTGTACCTTATAACATTTATTATGGTCATAGTATTATGTTGGTTAGTTTTATTATTCTAGACATTTTTATATAAGCGATAATATTAGTTATTATTTGTTTATTCTATCTAAGTAATTCTAATATTAATGCACTTTTGTGTCATGGTAGACTTTATTATATTGGTTAAAATTGAATAAGTCAATTAGCAAGAAAAGGCATATTAGGTGATTTAAATCAAGAAAATTTACCTATTTATAAATATTGGCTAGCTGGTAAAATGACGAAAAAGCTATTTGAAAAATGAAAACGAGCTTTGTATCTATTACAATTAATTCATTCTAACTTATATAATCAAATGAATTTAAAAGGAAATCGTGGGGTTGCATATTTTATCACTGGTATAGATGACTATACTCATTATAGTCAAGTCTATTTGATTTCTTATCAATTAAGAATATTTGCTTGCTTCATAAAATATATGAATTTGGTAAAAAATCAATTAAATAAGAAAATAAAAGCATCAAGGACTGATTGAGAATAAGAATACCTATACTATAAGTTTAAGATATTATGTGATTAAAAAAGGAATAAAAAGATAGTTAATTATTCCTAATACCCACCAATCAAATGATGTAGTCAAAAGACAAACAAAATGTTATTGGAAATGATTAAATTCACAGTGACAAAAGTAAATGTTACTAATAATCTTTTAGCGCGATATCTTACTAATAGTCACTTATATACTTAATTGAGTGCTATAAAATTAGTTATATATACATCAGAAGAGATATGGACAAGTAGAAAATCTTACATGAAAAATTTAAAGCATTAAGGTTTTGTTACCTATGTTCACAATCTCTTACATAAATATGGAAAACTAGGTCCAAAAAGGAAGAAAAGTATCTTTATTAGATACTCTAAATACTCACAAGGGTATATGTTCATAATTGAATAACGCAATAAAAGAATAAGTAAATTTAAAGCACGAGATGTCTTATTTATAGAGAATAGTTTTTTAAGATAGGTGAGATAGGTAAATACCTATCCTTAGATAAGAAACCTAATCAAAATTATTATGTTATGAAAAATCAGGTAAGGGGACTTCATCTATGTGGGAGCAATATAGAAAATAAAGAATTGATTCAAAATCAATTTACATTACCACACGATAAAATTTTACCTGCTATGTCTGATCCGAGTGAAAGTAATTAATATGTCTATAAATTTATTTCTAATAAACCTTAATTACGTTGAAGTAATCATGAAATGATTTCCTAATATCGATTTGAAATTGAAGGAAAAATTCATATGATTATCATACAAAAAAGAAGATGACCTAATGTTTATAAATGAAGATTTTATTTTTCCTGCTAAAAATTATAGGGAGAGGAGAGAGAGAGAGCGAGAGAAAGAGAGAGAGAGAGAGCGAGAGAGAGAGAGAGAGAGAGAGAGATGAAAGAATAAATGAGTTTTTTAAACAATAATAAAGTATGAGACCTGGTTAGCCTCTTTAAAGGGTAAAAAACTATTAGGAACAAGCAAATTCTCAAAATAAAATGCAAGGTTGATGGTAGTATTGAAAGATATAAGGCACATCTTATACACAACATGATGACATTCATTATGAGGAAACTTTTTCATTCATTATAAAATTCCCTTCAATTTATCTAATTTTGAATAGATTACCTAATATGGATCTTAAATTACGTAAAATGGAAGTAAAAGTTGCTTTTTTTAAATAAAGAATCAAAATAATATATCTATATGAATCAATTTATAGGTTTCATCAAAACAAGTCTAGAGTATAAAATATATCAATTATTAAAATTGATTCATGATCTGAAGTAGTCTTCAAGGAAATGGTATATTCATTTATATAACATAATCATTTAGTGTGATTTTAGTATGATCAATAAAGACCATTGTATATAAATTAAAAAATTCAAAGATAAATTTACAATTTTATCTTTATATGCGAATAAAATTTTGATTGCTTATAATAATTGTATTTTTTAAAGCAAATTAAAGACTAGTTGTCATAACATTGGAGAAACTAAATATGTTCCTAGAGTTAAGATTTCAAGAGATCATTGGAAGGGAGTATTATTGCTTTTTCAAACGACTTATACTCAAGAGATCCTTGAACATCTTCATATGTGAGATTGCAAACCTATTGATAGTCTGACTACTAAAGGAGAAGTCCTCAGTAAAAATTCTTACCTATCAATACCATAAGGAAGGGAACAGATGATGAAAGTTTCTTATTCTAGTGCAACTGGAAGTCTCATATATACAATGGTGTGTACATGATAAAATAATTGTTATTTTATTAAAATTATGATCAAATATCAATCCAATCAACAATAAGTATAGTGGAAGGTAGTAAAGAGAATAACGAGACATCTAAAATATATTACTAGTTATATATTGTGTAATCGAGGCAATGCCCTACACACGTAAGGTTATACAGATGTATTAAGGAGTAGATATAGATAAAAGATATCTTACCTTTGAATTTATTTTCTTACCTAATAATAATACAATATCATGTAAAATGAAGAAACAATACTACATTGCGTTATTCATAATAGAAGCTAAATTTATAAGATTTTCAACTGCAGTACAAAAAATTGTGTGACTTAGATGATTTTTAGTTAATTTAGGAACAAATAAAAAGTAATAGTGATTGTACGATAATCAATTGTGATAGTCAAGCAACAATTACTTATATTGAAGATTTCAAATGCTATTGTAAAACTAAGCATATAGATATCAAAGGTAATTATATAAAGAATATAGTTGTATAAGGTCAAGTGAACATAAAATATATCTATATGTAAAACTAATGGCTTCACATGCCCAATATATTTGTCTAAAGAAATTGACTTTATCATCACATATATCGGGCATGTGAAGCCATTAGTTTTACATAGATATTAAAATGTATTTGAAAAATATTTCTACATGTATATTCACTCATTATATTATCATGTTTAAATGTCAAATGAATGTTGATATTGTTTGATTTTATGTCATTATTTTTCTGGAATATGTGTACTTTATATGAATTTATTTCGTATTTAAGTTAAAAGTATATGTCAAATAGATAAGAGATTGACCCTCTAATATGCGCAATTAACTTTAGTTTTTGTAATGCCTAGAGACAATATATGATTAAAATTTATTATCTAAACGATGAATGAGAGTAAAACTTAATGTTATCCTAAAAATAAAGAACCAAGAAAATTAGTTTAAAGTGATCAAATGATTACTATATATATGTAAGTTTTTAAAGATGAATAATAGAGTTAATGTGAGCATGACTAAGAGGCTAATTTTATGTACTTATTTAACCAATTCTAGAAGCAAGATCTAAGAATATTAAAGAGCTTTAAATGAGCTAATTGAAGGCATAAGGGTTAAAAGTGCAAGTTTTTTTTAAAGAATTAATTCAATCATCAAATTCAAGATTAGTTAATTTATTATATCAAATGGAGCAATAAACTAGTTTGCTTGGAAAGTGTAAGAAGATGGCAGAATTTCAAGTTGGTCGCAATTACAATTATATATAACTCTTTCATCTTTCAAGTGAATTAAGAATGAGGTCATTTAGAGCTTTGTAAGTCAAGTTATGGCCCACAAAATTTGATTGTCTAACAAAGACACAAGAATGATGTGACAGTTTGATTGTTTAACTTAATTTTCTTATTTTAGGATCGATTTCTTGTCAGTTATGAGTTGTATCTATTCTCCTTTATTATTTTACATATCTTTTAACATATTTTTCTATTTCATATACGCACATTAGGAAATTAAGTTTATTCTAGAATTCCTTATATTTTAGGCAAGTTAAATATTTTTAATTACAAATTATAATTGGATTCAAGATTGATTTCTAAGATTTTAAACCTACCTATATATAAGAAGGCACGTTTTATGCTTCTAATAGGCAAATCTGTCATTAATAACAGTTTAGAGAGCATTGTCTTTCTTAATTCTTTATTGAACTCTTTGAACTTATTAAGATTTTAACTTATAACGTTTATAATTCAAACTTATCACTCACCTTCCCATATTATTCTCTGAATATGGTGTCTACAACCCTTCTTATAACTTAGGTTTTTTTGGTTATATAAACAACAGGTCTAGGTTCCTTTCATAAATATGATTTCTTAAACATTCCTTTAGGAAAAAGTATCAACTTCGATTGTTGAGTCTTACTAATCTTAGTAAGGTTCATATCATTTAGTGTCAGAGCTTGGATCTAGATTGGTTATCCTTTTTTGGTTTTAGTTTTCTTAGAGTTAGGTCTTAGAACTTATTATTGGATTATAAGGATATATTCCTTTTGGGTTCACATAAGTTGTTAGGTAAACATGCTTTTGGGTTCCAGGGTTTTATTCCTTATATGTTTATAATAGTTGTTAACAAACTGATTATGGGTTTCTAGAGTTTTATTCCTTTTAGGTTCACATCAGTTGCTATCTATTCATTGTTTTAAAATCAGTTTATTCTCTCTTCTAATTTTAGTTTTTTCCTTAGCCTATGTTAATAAACTTTGTGTTGGGTTCTAAAGATCTCATTCTTTATGGGTTCACTTCAGTTATTATGTAAACTTTGTTTCTAAGTCATTGTATATTTTGTTCTTTAAAAAAATCATACTTCCAAATTAGTGTTTGTGTAGCCTATTTTCATTATTCTTAGTTTTATTCTAATCAATATGTTTGTAAATTCATTTTCTTGTTACCTTACATAGTGATCTTGAGAATCCAAAGTGTGAAAAAGAGAATTCTAAAGGAGGATCAAATCTCAAAATAAAAAAAGAATGAGAATTGCAATGAATTAGATGGTTACACTGTACTAAGTTGCAAGAAGAGTATGATGTATTTAAATGTTCCCATTACTTTAGAAAATGTCGTCCTATACAAAGTTTAAGATTTAAGGATGAATTTTTTTGAAGAGTGGGGGAATGAAGTGAGCATGACCAGCCAATCAAGGGACCAATTTCATTTGCTTATTCAACCTATTGTATAAGCAAGAGCTAAGAAGATAAAAGAAGTTATAATGAGCTAATTGAAGGTATACAAGCTAAACATGCAAATTCCTATGAAGAATTAATTCAATTCTTAAGCCATGTTTGGTTGTACTTCCATTTTTGGTTTTCTTTTCTTGTTTTTTTTAATTTTCAAATTTCATTTTTAAATATTAATTTTATTCTTAATAAAAATTTAATTGTATGAATTTTAAGTATTATGTTAACATCCATTAACTAAAAGAGTTTCATTAAAATCTATATTTATTGACACAACTTATTGTATTAATTTATTAGTTCCAATTACAATCTTTAATAATTATTATTGATTACAATAAATAAAAATTTCTCTATAAATTTTTTTTGTCTTTAAATATTATTTTTAATCTTAATGATTTAATTAAATAATTTATTTATAACATATAATTTATTATTTATCATATCCATTTAAAAATTTACATATGTGTATTAAAAATTTAACAATTGTAAGTTTATTCATTATTAAAAATAAAAAAGTATGTTTCTATTCTTTTTTTATCTAATTTTATTTCATGCAATACTATATTTTAGTTTTCTTATTTGTAATTACATATAACTTCAAGAATTAAAGGTACAAATTTAAGGGGTCGTTTGATATCACATATATTTTTTATTATTGTTTTCTATTTTTATTTTTTATTTTTGTGTTTCTGTTTTTATTTTATTAAAAAACAAAAACATGTTTGGTTAGGATTTGTAGTAAGAAAAATAAACTCAAATTTTCACTAAAAAATAAATTAAACTCTTTTATTTAGATCATTAAAATTTAACAATTTAGATAAAGTTAATTATCTTTTAATGACTAAGCAATTAATCTTTTGAATATGACAAATTCAACAAAATACATGTGACACCTATTGCTAGAATGACCCTTCAATAATTTTGGCTAACTAATAATCTTTTTGTTTTAAATAAGGTCAATTAAACTAAAAATGTCTAAAATTTTTCAAAAGGTAATAAATAAGATCACATGATTTTTTATCTTTCAAAACATTAAGTTTATGATTATATTCATTTCTATAAAAAAATGTCGATTTTGTGATTATACAACTGATTTTACAACTACATGATGTTTTGTCAAGTGTTGATAAAATGTTGTTTAACTTAACTAAATAAATTATGTTTCTTTTGGTTTAATTACTTATTAACCACTTATTTTTAAGTTCATATGAAGGACATTCTAAAGTTTTCCATTTTGCAACTAAATCACTTACTTTTCCCTTTTAATTTTTTCAAATAACCCACTTAATTTTTATTTAGTCACATAAATCATTATATTCGTGTAAATAAAATTTTAAAAATCTTGCAAACAAGTTTTTTTTTCTTATATTAAAAAAACTCATTTAAGTTAAGAGGCTCATTTAAAAAATTTTAACAAGCAAATTAAAATTCTTATTTTTTTAATTATCAAAAGTATTACGAATAATTATCTCAAAAAAATAAATTAAACATATTATTATTTAGAATTTAGAGTATGCAGAATGATAAACAATTTTTTTTATCTATACATATATAAAACTTCATTTAACCTGACGGTCAACCCGCGTTGACTCAATATGAATTTGACCCAATCCAAACCTCACCCGACTTGAAATTGATTTAAACCCAAATTAACCCAACCTGAATCCGAAAGCCTTTCAACTCGAAATGACCTTATTTGAATCCGAATTGTTGTTGATCTGCTTAAACCTAAACTCAAATGACCTGACTCAAACTCAACCTGATCCACTCGATCGACATCCCTAATTATACTATTATTGCTATTGTATTAAACACATTCCTTTTCCAATAAGCAATACTATGAACATTGCACATTTAAGAAGCTTATAAAGCTAATACCTTGTAGTTAATGTAGGAATCCTATGTTATAAACTATGTGATCTTACTAAGCCTTTTGTTTTGCTATAAATTGTAAGTAACACTTTGTTGAATCTTGTATAGTTTGATTATCAGTATATTTTTTAATTTCTAAAGAAAAAACAATTAAGGAAAGTTCTAAGTTGTCAAAAGAAAAAGAGAAAAGCAGCCCAGACGAAGAGATAAAAAGCATAAAGGGCATCAATACGTAACCTATCGGTCAAACCAAGTTGATCAAAAATATTGAAGTACACTCATTCCTCCATTAAAAAAGAAGCTAGAAGAACGACATTGTTGCTCTTCGCTTTTTTTCTTTACGATGGATATAAACAATATAGCCTTTGATTTTCAGGAATAGAGGTTCTACAGTGCTCTTACAATAAATTAAGAAACCCATTATTTCTAAATGTGTAGCCCACCTTCTTAACTTATTACAAATTGCAAAACAAGTCTAATTTATAAAATAAATAATAATATATTTTCATATGAGATCATACTAATGAATTTCGACTTCACTCTGCTACAATAAGTCAAAAAGTTAAGTCGGTTTGATTAGGATTTAACTTTTAAATTTAATTTATATATATTTTAAATATAAAAATTAATAAAAAATATCACAAAAATCAAAAAAAATATATTAATATAATATAAAAATTAAGATAAATAAAAAAAAAATATAATATAATATAAAAATATAACAATCACAATTAAAATTCACAA
>JAOXYD010000002.1:7701820-7715780 GCA_028565735.1 Pinacopodium congolense
AAATTGTTTCTTTATTAATTTAAATAATATGTTTTTCTATTTATTAGATAAATATATTTTCTTAATTAAATTTGCAAAATATTTTCATTTATTAATTAAGAAAAAAATGAGTTTTCTTTACCAATTAGCCTTAAAACTCGTTAGGAGGGGATGTTTAAAACATCCTTCTCAATATTGATAGAAATAGTATTTTAACTATAAAAAATAGCTTTTTAATACATTAAAAAATTTATAATTTATTAGGGAAGACTTTCGGGTTAATAACAAATTAATATTTAGATAAAATATACAAAATTTTAAAATTAAATTTAAAATGTCTTATTTAATTTTGAAAGTAGTTTCCTTAGATTAGAAAATGGTTTTTTAATTAGATTAGAAAAATCTTGTTTATTTAATTTCTTAAAAGTGTTTTTGAAAGTAAAATAAGGAAGATGGCCAATTTATTGGAAATTATTTTTAATTAAATTATTAAAGGAGAAAAATAACTTAAAATGGATTCTAATTAAATTTGAAATTTATTATCAAATCAAATTGAATTTTTATTTGAAATAGGAGTTTAATTTTACTAAAGAATCAATAATTTAGAGCATGTTTGGTAAAGATTTGTTTTTTGGTTTTTGATTTTTGCTTTTTAAGTATAGAAACTGAAAAATAATACATTAATATAGTACAGAAACAAAAAAAAGCAGGAGAAATTGAAAAAACACAAAAATCAATGAAAACACATAAAAATAAAAAGGAAACAGAAACGGAAAGCTAAACCAAATGGCCTCTTAATTTCATATAATGTTTTAAATGAGTTGGAAATGTTATTTCAAACTATGAATATTAGATCAATAACTAGAATCAAACAAAGTTTGATGATTTCATGCATATAATTTAATTATATGTGTATGAAGTCCATATTATATATATATATATGTTTAATTTGTATGTGTTATGAATTTTATGTTTATATATGATATTTTGCATATCATTTGTGTTTGATGAGACCACTAAAAAAGTAAATCCCTCGTTAAAATATTAAATGCATGTTGAGAACATGATTATTGACTTATATTATTAATAAACCTGAATTTTATTTATTGTTGGGCTTGTTGAACAAACTCAAGGAAGCTTTAACCCGAATATGTTTACTCTTAGAATGAGTCATACTTAACTAAATTTGTATAATTTTGATAAGTAAACTTATGATCATATGAATTTAAAGAAAAAGGCTAGAAATAACATATAAAATATATTTTGGCATAGAGATATCATCTAATGGATCTAGGAATTACATGAGATATGATTAATAAAGATGTTATCTACCTCATTTAAATTTATTTTGTTTGGTGAACAAATTCAAGATCAATTGAATTTGAAGCAAATATTAGCTTAATACAGATGTAAAAATAATCTTTTCAGAATAGTCGTGAGGGCTATTATTTTGAATAAAATAGTGAATGTAACTAAATATATGATTAAAGTCTTAATATTATTTGATTTTCATGGAATTTATTCAATTACTTGCTCATTATACAATTATATTATTATGAGTAGTAAACAAACTATGTTAATATATATTGTTGAATTAATGGTAGCTCTACCTAAGTTTTAATAATGAAAAAATGTTATCACTAATGTGTTTCTAATGTACTTGATGTATTTTGATATGTTCTAATATAAAATATGTGTTGAAGGAAAACAGTACTGAGAAACATGTTTTAGAGCCTAAGTTGAAGCTTTGAAACACAAGTGGTGATGGATGAAGATCAAGTTGATGAAGTAGGAGTATTGGAGCAAAAGATTGTTCACTTAATGATCAAGTTGATTAAGGGAAGATCAAGCTCCAAGATAGTATAAGTAAAGAATCTTTACATTGTATTTTTCAATGTAATCTCATCTTGATCTTTTCATAATATTAATAGGCTCACATGATTTATTGTGCATTCATGATTAGTACTTTTGCATATAAGATCCATAATCAAGAGAAATTATATGTGAATAGTTTTTAAACATCCTTTTAATACTCTAAAATGTTTTTGGGGAATTAGTTTGATGTGAATCTATAAAAGAGTATAAAAAAAT
This sequence comes from Pinacopodium congolense, assembly GCA_028565735.1. Taxonomy (NCBI): domain Eukaryota; kingdom Viridiplantae; phylum Streptophyta; class Magnoliopsida; order Malpighiales; family Erythroxylaceae; genus Pinacopodium; species Pinacopodium congolense. Next base: position 7,703,891 of record JAOXYD010000002.1, read on the forward strand.
ATGTAGTTAAAAATGTTAGAATAAGTTGCAGAGATTAAGATGAACGAATATGTTCAAGTGTGTGAATGTTTCAAAATGTTAAAATTTGTGTTAAAAAAATTAAGTTATATAGATGCATTAAATGTGTTAAAAATTATATGAATAAGTGTTGAAAATCTGTTAGAATGTATAAGAAAATGTTGGGAGTTGTTATAATTTGTTTTGAGGTGATCTAGATTTTTGTGTGTGTGAAAATTGTATAGAAAACTAGTTTAATGAAGGACTAGTTGATTAGTGTATGAGATTGGTCTATCAATGTATGGAAAATTTAGGAGGACTGGTTAACTAGATGAAGGCATCAATCGATCAATCACTAGTTGACCAATGTATGAGATTGGTAAATTGATGTATGTCAAAAACTAACGACACATGAATTAAATGAAATATAACATTATACAACGATCACAAATTGGTAGTTGAGGTTTTTTCACTAATAAATAAATGTGTTTAGGTATTGTTTAAGCATCTATTAAGTGTGTTAAGTATCAATTGAGTGTGAAACATGATTAAGAAGTGGTTTATCTAATTGTGAAAGTATTTGGTTGATTTTAGTGTTGTGAAAGTTATTGCATTCACACTTAAATTTATTTATGAGCCCTTAACACTTAGATTGGTCAAGTGAAGTATTTTTGTAAAGTGTATTTTGTGGGGTGGCTCAATTAAAAGTGTGAAATTATTAGGGGCACTTGTACTTATAGAATGAATGTTTATAAGGATTACATTTACGTCGAAAGAAAAAATGAGTAATTATAAGGATTATCCTAGAGCCTATGAAAAAGAAAAGTATTTGCAAAGCTTTTGTTAATAGTGAAATCCCCAACAAGGTGTTGGGAAGTGGATATAAGTGTGGAGTTGACATTGAATCACTATAAATTAGGTTTTGCGCTTTCTCTCCCTATCTCTTTTAATTTTTCAAATTACTTTTTTTTTCCATCACATTATTGTTTATTAAATTGTTTGAGCTTCCATATTTCAATTGATTATTAAATTATTTATAATTCCACATATATTTTTCAAGTACAAGTACTTCGATTAATTAGATAGTTTATCTTCCACATTTTGATTAAAAGGGAACCATTAATTCTGTGCAAAAGACTTAGTAAAACTTAGAAAAATTTAGAAACATCTAATTCACCCTCTTCTTATGAGTTTTAGTGAATTGAATTTCTTAGACATAAAGTTAGTTTGACAAGGGTTCTTAAAGATAGAAAGAAGAGTTATATGTTTGTTATACAATCTTGCTATATTCCTTATTGAGGATTTATGTGACAAAGTTTAAAATATATATTCATATCAAATGGATGAAAAAATGTAGTGCCATTTTGAACTAACTAATATCTGATAAACTTTAAACGCAACTTATAAGATAGATTCCAACACTATGAAAGCACATTGTAAATAGTTGCAAAAAGTAGTTGAAAGGTAAAGTATCTTGAAGAAATTGTTCCATTTATTTTAACCTATTGAAAGAATAAATAAGGACTACAATTAAAGGCATTTTTATAATATGATAATTATGATAATATACAAGGCATGCCAAGAAATAAATTGTTGAGTAAAAATAGTTGATTCAAATTATGTAAATAACTTGGATGTATTAGATTAAGAGTGATTTATGCTTGACATGAGTGGCAAAATTTTTGAATTGGATAACTAAGATTATTCTTTTATGCTATGGTGGATAAATCAATATAATGATAATCATAAAGTTGAATATAAGGACACATGTATACTTTTGATTATAAATCATATGGAACTTTTGAAATTTGTTGGATTAATTAATGAACAAATTAATCTTTAGTGAAATGGAGATTATAATACTAAATTGATAAAGATTATACATATTATATATGAGATGTAATGACAACTCATAAAAGGGTAAATAATGTTATTTCATTAAATGAAATACTGAATTTATGTGATTTAGTCATATATATATATATGATGAAATATTGAGTTAATTTTTGAAAAAAATCAAAGATGTTAAATTTAAATAGATAAGGCATTGAAAATGCTAAATAACTTCGATAAAAATTGATGTACTGAGTTTTACTTAAATGTTTTTGGTTTTCTAATAGGGAATGATATTCTCTAATAATTGACTCCATGAAACTTAACTTTTGTAGCTCCATCTAGATTGATTAACCTGATTACATATAAGATAAGGAATGGTAAGACTTTGTAAGAATATAAGTTAATGATTTTAAAGTGTGAAGGTTCTTTGAAGCATTTACTATCTAACAAGTCTAGAACTAAATTTGATACTAGAAGGTTATAAGATATACAAAAATTGGATATAATCTTAAAAATCCAAATCAAAGAAAACTATTTGATTCAATGAATACTTATAAGGAGAATATTTCTTAAGATAAGTAATGAGAATAAGATGAAGCTTGAAATAGTTTAAATCTTATAATAATACATCTAAAATGAGTTAGTACTTTTTCTTGATACATGTGATATTTACTTGAAAGGTTAAATGATGTCGAAATATTCGCTTTTAGGATGAATACAATGTGTTTCTTTTGAAGATAATTGTGGATTTTTAATGTCTATAGGAATGTCAGTTGGAGTATTTAATAATACAAGGTTTATTAAAGACAACAATTTGTATGTTGAATTTTACAGATATGATGGTCCAAAAACAACTTTTAGTTGGATATGGAATGATGATAACTTAAATTCTTTGAATAAATATCTATAAAGATAGATATATAAATTGTTTAACTATTTTAATCCAAGTACATAAACAATAAGCTAAAGATGTTTAGCATTTTAGATGTCTAATACTTATGAAGTGTTAATGATATCTATAATTCTATGTATGATTTGATATTTGCATTCAAGGTTATATGAATTTTAGCTTTAATTTAATAAAAAAAAGTAAATCCTAGTTAAGTTATGTTCACTTGGAATAATATTATTTATGTTTAAAAGGTTATAATGTAGCATTAATTGCTAATTAAACCATGGTATATTTTTTATTTGGTGGAAATAATGTTTGGATCATGAGGTTCTTAAATGAACTTGGTATAGTTCTTTCTATTATTTAAATAGTAAACCTTACTATAAAACGTTAGAGCCAATAGGCATGCGAAAGGAGTTAAGGTCTTGTTAATGATCTAAGTATTTATTTTTCTAATTCCATTTAATTATAATGATAATTAAGAGAAAGTTATAATAAAAAATCACTCATTAAAGAGAATCTTATAAATTTCTCTCACTAGATCATTGTCTCAATAGTGGCATGATTGTCATATGATGATACAACATAAGATGTTTAAGCAATTAGCATAGTGTAAGTGAGAAATTGTTGGTTTACTAGTTAGTTGTAGATTTGAGACATTTTTATTAAAGACGTTACTTATATTATGCACATTTTTTTAATTAAATGCACATTTTTTAATTATTGTTTAAGATAAAGTCTATGGTAGAAATATAATTTGCAAATGAAAATTATAGTGGAGATCATAATTATGAGATTTGAATTGCATTTTGGTATATTATTCCTAAATTGGTCCTAGTTATTACTTTATTAAAATTGAACTTTAATAAAGCAAAAAAATTAGAATATGTTATGTTTCTTCCTTATAAAGAAAGTAATTGATCTCTTAGGTTAAATTATAGAGATTAATCAAAGTAAGACTTAATTAAGAAGTTTTATAAATTTCAAGGATCAGACATATAATATTTGATTTTATTATAATTAAATTAGAATGAAAATTAAAATAACATCTATTAGCTATAGATTTAAGAAAAGAAGCAAATATGGATTAAACTTCATAATAAAGAAAAATTTTTGATTCATACTTTATTTTGTTTTGATTTAATCTTGTTGTAGAGTAGAGTGATCTTGATTTTTAGAAATGGAAAATTTTGTTATTTCTTCCGCTATGCGATATGATCATATTTCTATTTTTCAACATGTTCATGGTATGATAGCCCAACTTTTCCCCTCCATTGATCTTAGTGAATAAACATACTATCTAATGATGAGACTTATGAATAGATAGTTAAAGTTGTTGCAAATAATTGAAAATCAAAGCTACTAATAAGAAGAATGGTGAAGATTCTTTATACTTGTAGAGTTTAGATCAATTATGGACCTAGTTTGTGTTGTTCTTATTGGAGTGAAATACTGATCATGATGTTGGGTATTAGGGACTTTACTTTGGACTAAGTGTATTGTTGATGGAAAAATTGAAGTATCTATTAAGGATTTTGAGCATTAGAAAATAGACTCTATGGTAACATTTTAAAATATCTAAGGAGCCAATGGAGGCTTTTATGTATACCACTAATTCAAGGAAACTGTGGCCTAAAATAAAGTAGTGGTTTTTGAAGGGGAGAGTAATGAGCCTAACATTTATCAATTGAAAAGGAATATTGCTTTAACATATTAAAAGGGTTGAGGGTATTTTACCAAATTGATCAAGCTCTTAAATGAATTGGTAAGCCTTGACTCACAACCAAAATTTATTCTTGCTAGGTTAAATGAAGGATATGATTTTGTTAAGAATCAACCATTTTTCTTTAAAAAGGTTGAAGAGAGAATAAGATTAATAAAGGGGAAATTAATGATAACACCAATAAATTAAGATAATGCCAATAACTTTGCTAGTGTATTTCATGTTTTTTAAATAAAAAAGGTAGACATGGGTGGAGTATTTAAGAAAGTCTTAGCATTTAGGTTGTTATTTAACTGGTGTTTTGAAGGCTTTAAGGCCTATTTTAGTTTAACTACTTGAAGGCACAATCAATTAAGTAAAGGAATAAGAATTCCAAGTTTAAGCTATAATTTACTATAAGTCAATAAGTTGATATAAGAAAAAAAAATTGACCATGATTTCTTGTCACCATCATTGTCTATTTTTAGTTCATGAGACGAGAAAAGTGTTAGTTATTGGAAAGAGAGAAGATAGGTTATATAAAATTACTAGAATAAGCTTTGAACCAAATAACATTCCTTTATCTTACACAACTTAAGTGTAAGATCAATTTTTTATTTATAATTTTGAAAGACTTTTTCTTCATAATTGCACTTACCTTTTAATAGTAAGGAAGGTTAAATGTTGAAAAAAATAGTTGCTTTAAAGGTAAATAAGAAACATAATTTCTAAATTTTAGTGTGGATTACTATATAGAATTCAAGATTAAGGTGTGCATATCTTAAAAGATTCAGATATGTTCATAATAAGGACACTTTTCAATATTTTATAAATTAAATCAGATAAGTTATTGTAATATTGGTATAGAGTGAATAAGAAGTAAAAATCATAAAAATAAAAAATATAGAAATGAAATATTTTATTAAAATAAAAATAAAGCATCAATATATTTTTTTGTAAATTAAAGTAAATATATTAAAAGTTAAAAAGACTTGATAAGAGTTACAAAGGGGATAAATCAATATTTATTATAAGATTTATAGCACAATAGTTACACAGAAGGCATGCCGCTTAGCCTAATCTCCAATTCACTAGCATTGATTTGGAATAATTTAGTTTTTTATGTGAAGTTTTAGTATTTCTTTAATCCAGAAGAATGCAATTGAAGTGATTGTAGAGCATTTCTTACTTATACTCATATATAATCTATCATTCCCCTTATTCTAAATGGCATAAATATAACAATTGAAACTAATTTTAAAGGCTATATAATCCCCTTTTGATAAGTTATAATGTGACGAAGACTAGGGAATAATTCAATCCAATCTATAGAAATGGAGAAAAGATTGTAAAGCTTTTGGAATTCCAACCATAGAGGAGATGTGTGTTTGTGTTTAATAAAGCATTAATATTTATTAATCTATAATCAATTAATAATAAATCTAATAGTTCTATCTAAAAAAGAATCCAATATAAAAATTTTAAAATAATAGTAATAACTAAATTGTATTTCTAAAGGTTGTGCATCTTCATCATCATCAAAAATTACAAATCCTTTTATGTTATTTAAGAGTTATGAAACATGATTTCATCCAAAGTATTTACATTAGTATATTCTACATCATACTTAGACACTAACTAACATGTTTTACTTCCACTCCTTGGACACTAACCAAAATTCTCAAACAAAGGAATGCTATTAGAATCTAGATATACACTAAGATTGGGAATGGAGCCTCTACCTCCTTCTGGATTGATCACTGTATGCCTATAGACCTATTGAGTAGTTATATGATCTATGAAAAACATTATTCCTTAGCACACTTCAATAAGAGAAGCCTTTATCACTTATAGACCCCACATAGAAAGGAATTTATTCAACACCTCTTTATGGATTCTATTAGTTTTATCAAGGCTAGATAAAGAGGATATATTATAGTAGGTTAGATGTTCTAATAAAAAATTCAATAATAAAACCTGTATGAACCTTAATCGGGCAATAATTTCCTAAGGTTGCATGGTATAATATGGTTTGGTATAAATAGTCATACCCTTAAGCAGCCCTTATTCTTTGGCTAGTAATTAAGGGAAGATTGAGCATATTGGAGAGGCTATCCATGTTCCTCAATACCTTAGACAAATGTTTATTATGTAAGTAAGAAAAGGAAACATGTGGCCATCTATTTTTTGGATGTCATTATTCTAGCTTTATATGGGATAATTTATTGCATCTATGCTACATCTAATTATGGAAAGATTATGGTAAAATAGACTAGTATGGTGCTTAAGTCAAAAGACTTCTCATAAGGGATATGAATTGATATTTAGAGTCTCCTTAAGCTATGTTATATATTATCTACAGAGAGAAGGGAACTAAAGGATTTTTGGAAAATAAGAAGTGTAGTAGGAAAGACTGTTAAAGATGGTTGTAGAGGGAAATATAGAGCACTTGATAACATAGGGAATTCATGAAAGCTATAATTCTTAGATTGATAAATTGAGAATACTTGACACTAATGTTATAACTAGTTTTCAATATGGAATGGTATTGTACCATTACCAACCAATACCAGCATTGATACTGGGTAATTTTTGAAAATTATAAAATAATCCTTTGATTTTGTAAAATCTATAAAATAGTCCCTAGGTATATGATGCATCTCTTGTAAATATAATTTCAACCTATCTTAAACATTCAATTAATATAATAAAGGGATCAACTACAGAAGCCCCTTTAATTTATCCCTCCTCATGGCCCCATGCTAACTGTCTATATAATTCATACAATCTATATAAATAGGATCCATACAACATTACAATATAGTTTATACAACGATGTATTCAAAAACTATAGATTATTCGTAATTTAAAGTTCATCTACATCGTGTTTATACAATTCATACAACTTCTATAGACATGGTCCATACAACACTACAATACAGTTCATATAAAGATGTATTAAAAAACTACAATGTGTCTATACAATTCATACAATATAACCTTATAAATAGGGTCTATACAACAGCACAAAGCAGTTCATACAACAATGTTTTCAAAAACTATAAAATGTATAAAATTTAAAGTTCATCTATGTCGTTGTAGGAACTGTAGTGTAGTGTTGCATGAACTCTATCTATAGAGGTTGTATGAATTGTACAAGCAGGTTGTATGGGGCCATAAGGGAGGCTGATAAGAATGATCGTTTAGTTTTTCTGTACAATTAATATAATATAATTTTATACCTATCAATATTAATTTTTACATATTTCTTAAATAAATCACAATATGAATTAATGTAACAAAAAATTATCAAACCATCATAACTTAATATCAAAGCATCAAAACATTATGAAATAGTAGCAATATACTACATACAACTACTTTCTTTATTTTTATTAATGCTAATTTCATCAAGAGTAAATATCAAAAGACCCCCCTGTATTTTCATGATTTATCAAATACCCCTTGTGTTTTCAAAAATATCCCAGACCCCCCCTAAATTTTAACAAAACTATCAAATACCTCTAAAAATATTTAGGGCTGACGTGGCAGGACGCTGATGTGGCGGGTTGATTTTACTGACGTGGTAGCTGACGTCTACAAGTTGCTTCTCTTACCCAGGGTCCATTTGCCACCCAAGCTATGGGTGGTAGGAAAACTTGAAAACAGGTGGTAGATGATATGTCTGAAGATATGCTTGAATACTGGCCTTCACAAGTGGTTAAGGGGAAGCTAATGGTAGTTCCACTGTTGGAGGTGTCCCAGGAGGGCGCCAAAGCATGAAGGTTCACTCTGGTGGGATTCTTCCCTGGGAAAAGGCCTCTGTTTCCAGGTCTATTAAGATGGGCTGTCAAACACTAAAAAACAAAGGGATTGGTGGATATAATGTTAACTTAAGATAGCCTCATATTATTTAAATTTAGTTCTGTCCATGGAGCTAAGGAAGTGCTGGAAAGTGGCCCATGACATGTGGGAAATGTCCCCAAATTCCTCCAATTCTGGAAGTCGGGCATTGCCCTTAGTAAAATCAAACAAAAACACGTTCCTATTTAGATTCACCTACATAATATTCCATTGGAGTACTGGTCAACCAAGGGTCTAGGATTCCTTCCCAGTTTTGTTGGGAGACCTATTTGCATGAATGAAAATACATCTCTTAAGAAAAGAGCAGGATATGCTCGGATTTATGTGGGTATGGACTTGGGGAATGAATTGCCATATTCTATCCCATTATTCCGAATGGTTGGAAATGAACAATTGGAGGAAGATAGCATTAGAATTTCTTATCAATGAAGACTGACGTTAGAGCAGCAGGGCAAAAAATGGCAACCAATGGGCAAAACATTCGTTAAGGGGACTTCTGACGAGCTAATAGGTCCAGAAGCTAAAGTTGAGGGAGTAAAGATAATGACTAAGGAAGGACCACAATCATAGTTAGGCTCAATATAGATTAGCCCAAACAGAGAGAAAAGAGAATTAGTGGAGAAACATTTAATAGAAAAGAACCCTCAGTGAGGGAGAGTGGAAGCTCCACTAAAACAGAAATAAGCTTGTTAGAAGCTCACTACCATCAAGTCAATAGTCCAACAAGAGTGTAGGTACCTAGTACAACCAAGTTCGTTAAAAGGGAAGTCATTAGTACGGAAGACAATATGGTAGTGCCAGGGCAAGTGGACTCTTTAAAAGCTACTACTATCGAGGGCTTGGAGATAAGAACTCCAAAGGGAGAAGCCAAAAGAGTAACTGATGCATCTAACTATGAAAAAGGAGGGGATGAGACTCAATCTAGTAAGATTATGCACAAATCAAATGCAGACTACCTGGATGGAACAAACCAGATAGAAATTAAATTAATGAAGAAGAGGAATGTAGGGAGGGCCAAAAGCAAATCCAACCCAAACCCACCACCCCATGTCCATAATCTCATGTAATGTAAGGGGAATCAATTGCCCCAAAAAATAGTAAGTTCTTAAGGAGTTTATGAAAAATAAAAACCCCACTATGATTGGATTATTAGAAACTAAATTGTTGAGTGACAAGTTTAAAAATATAAAGCTGTTGAATCCCCACTAGCAAACTACCTCTAACCACCAACATCACCATTATGGAAGAATCATCATTGCTTACAACAAAAAGAAGCAGATGTGAGTGTAATAAGAATGAATAATCAGGCGATTCACATGGATGTGAATCTGTTTCATTCTAGTAGTAGGTGTGATATCTTTATAGTATATACTGCTAACTTGGCTTTCTAAAAATGTAGCATGTGGAAAGATATAGTAGAGCTAGGAGAGACTATTTAGGGTCCCTGGATGGTTATAAGGGACTTTAACAACACTTTACTCAATTCAAAAGTAGAAGGGAACAATGTTGACTACAGAGGAGACAGGGACTTTCAGGATTGTGTGGCTATGACAGGAATCTCTGATTTAAAAAGCAACGAATTCTTCTTTACTTGGTGCAACAGACAGGCTCCTTCTACCTCCATTAGGAAAAATTTAGATCATGTGATGGTAAATGGTGACTAGCTACAAAAATATAGCGAGAGTAATGCACTAGTATTGGAGCCTCTTTTCTTATACCACTGCCCCATTGTAGTCTAGAACCTAGTCAACTCCAACAAGAGATGTTTTCCTTTTAGATTCAATAATTTTCTTACTCATGTGGAGGGGTTTAAGGAGGCAGTGAAGAGAGGCTTGTGCGTAAATATAATAGAGTGCAAAATGTTTATTTGTGTAAGTAAGTTTGCTTGTATTAAAGCGGAACTGAAAATTCTAAGTACAGGGTTATCCAAAAATACATGGAACGAAGTGGAAGTGGCAAAGAAGAAGCTGAACATGGTGCAAAAAAATTATATGAAAAAATGAGGGATCCTTATTTATCTGCTAAAGAACCGTGGCCTTACATAGTTATTCAGAGGCTATAGTTAAACACAACTCACTATTAAGACAACGATCTCGAATTCAGTGGCTCCAAAAGGGTGATAGAAACACAAAATTCTTTCACTATACTATAATGACTAGGAAGAAATATAATCACATCACAAATGTGCCTAAATCGGATGGAGGGTTGGCTATTAAGCAGGAGGAAGTTAAGGAAGAAGTCTATCAGTATTTTAACACATCCTTGGGAGTTAATGATAGTGCTACATCTTCAACTATAGCTCTACGTACAATAGTTTAGAATGTCTTCACACAAGAGGAAATGGAGGGATTGACTAGATCCTTTTCAGTCGCTGATATTGAAAAGGTGGTGGTTAAGTTAAATCCAAACAAATCTACTAGGTAAAATAGGTTTAATGGTATGTTCTACCAGAAATCATTGCCTCAAAAACTGTAGTGAATGAGGCAATTCTAGAATTTTTCAACAAAGGAAAAATGCTAAAGGAGACTAATAAAACATCCATTAGCCTTATCCCTAAAGTTTCGAATCCAATCAGAGTACAGATCTATCTCGTGTTGCATCACAATCTATAAGATTATTTCAAAATTTATAGTGTCTAGATTAAAAATAGTCATGGAAAAACTTATAGATGGAAGCTAGGCTGTTTTTCTCCAAAACAGGTTAATTGGGGATAATATCCTAATGCTTAAGAATTGATGAAAGGTTATAATCGACGAAAGGCCCCTAAAGATTGTGCACTAAAGATCGATCTTCACAAGGCTTATGACTTAATCAGTTGGAGTTTCCTAATGAATACATTAGAAGCTTTTGGATTTCCCACTAAATTCAGGGGTTAGATATGGGAATGCATCTCCACTCCCTCTTATAGTATTTTGGTTAACGGTGAGCCTACATTGCTATTCAAAATTGGCAAAGGATTAAGGTAGGGAGACCCAATGTTGCCTTACCTCTTTATTCTGATGATGAAATAATAACAAGAAATTGAGATGGAGGTCTTAAAAATGAATACATAAAATTGGAAAGGAGATGTTTTAGTTCATCATCTCCCTTACAATTTGCTCAAGGGTTAGAGGAGTTTCATTTGATGGTTTAGGAAGTATTTGAATTTGCCTATCCAAAGGCTCAAACCTTCTATACTGTATCCAATTAGAAGACTCCTTTCCAACTTCTAAATCCCTTACTACTTACTTCACTTCCTCGCTTTCTTCTTTCTCAGCATTTGAATGGATTAAAGCCTTTTTTTAATACATCTGAACAAAGGTAGTGAAAAGGATCAATTGGAGTGGAATGAACTCCAATGGAGTTACATGAATCCAGGGCAGATGGATGCATCATTGCTCTAAACACATTAAACTCAATCTCTTCATCTTAAAGCCTGAGAATGAGTTTTCCACCATGTACATCAATCAGTGCTCGAGCAGTGGCCATGAATGGTCGTCCTAAAAGTATAAGAACTGTACTATCCTCCTCCATATGCAAGACAAGATAATCAATAGGGAATATGAACTTATCAACCTTGACTAGAACATCTTCAATAGTCCCTCTTGGATAAGTCACTG
>JAOXYD010000002.1:7715880-7731674 GCA_028565735.1 Pinacopodium congolense
AATAGGGAATAACAGAAAATAAATGCATAAACAATAGGAAAAACATCAAGAACAGTAAGTATCTAAGGTCAAGAACAGGAAATAAATGAAGTAGAAACAAGAAAAATGTAAACTAAGCTAAAAAATGGAAAAAGAAACAAAACAAAACCCTAAACTAAAGAAGAAGACAACTGTAAAATGAATAGGGAGCTTCGAAAAATGTAAAGGCCTATCTCTCATACTTTTTATGTCCCTTATATATGTCCTGGAGGGATGCTAGGGTTTTGGAGATATTGTGGGAGAAATGTCATCAAAATTTCCCCTAAGAATTATAAAAACGAAATAATTTTATAAATTCCTTTTTTATCCTAGACTATGACAGCTTTTGCTCCTTTCACCTTTTAAGCTCTAACTCCTTCTATACAGCTCCAATTGTCATGAAATTTGGTATGTAGGCTCCTCCCATGATACTCTTTCACTCCAAAAAATTTCAGATAATTGGAGCTCTAAACATAGACCTAATACATCATCGAACTCACCTATACCAAAACCGATACTCAACGTAGCTTGTGTTCTTCTCTTCTTTATTCACTATTTATGGATTGTTATATGGCCTTAAAATTTGGCGTGAAACTTCATAACATGATGCTATAAGTCTGAAAAATGGCTCCACACCTCTTCTAGTTCCAATTGTGCTCCAATATTTGCTAAAAAATTGGTCCTTTCAACTTATATTTGTACCTTAAGATCAAATCTACATGTAAACGTAAAAAAGAATACAAATTAAGCATTTAACTAACAAAATAGGGAGGAAATAACATTGAAATACATATAGAAATACTATAAAATATATCCCTATCACAACAAGATCTATTATTAATTGAAGTTGATTGGATTTTTTTTCAATGAATGTAATAAACATATATGTGATAGAACTAATTCAACAACTATAAAACTAAGTTTGTGATATTATTGTCAAATCCCATTATAAAAGTCAAAATTGAAAGTTGTTTGTTTTCCTTCTCAGAATAACAAGAAAGATATATAATATTTTGATATGAAATAAAATTATTATTCATTACAAGGATCATAACTTCTCCAGTACAAATGTTTAACAAGATTTTTTACAATCAAAGTCGTTTTCCAAAGACTGTATACCTATGTCACATAAAATTTATATATTTCACCAAATTATTTGCATTCTCACTACTCTAATGATAGGTAATGCTTAAAGCAAGGTTGGGATCCTCAATTTTGTATTAAGGCATGTATAAATCATTTAGTATACCTTAAAAAATAATCCTATCATTACAATAAGGGCGTGTATAGAATCTATCATTTAACAAAACACAATGACCATATATCAACATAGTATATCAAGTGCATAAGTCACAAAAGCCACATATACTTTATTTCCCTCATATTTAACTTAATGGGTTGTTTGGTTTAGTTTTCAATTTTAATTTTCTGTTTTATTTTTTAAAATAGAAAAACTAATGACAATAAAGCATAAAAATCAATGAAAATATATAAAAATTAATAAAACACATAGAAATAAATGAAAACAACTTACATTAATTCTCATATTTAAGAAAACAAAAATAAAAAGTAAAAATGAAAAATTAAACCAAACAAATTGTGCTAGGAACATAAATTAGAAACAACTCTTTTGTTCCAAAGATACATAAAACAATATTTCATTACAAGCTTCCTAAAGGAAGCCCATTAAAAGTGTATGGCTTATTTTGAAAGATGCCTTCCCACTTGTATTTATCTACTATGACTATTTGTTCGTATCCGAAACTATATTGTGCTTTGTTAATTCTTCTTTTTGAGCTTCATTTGTTAATTGAATACCATAAACTAAATATGCCATAAACTTTAAATGTGTTTAGCATTTTTAGCAAAATCTCTTTTGAACTCACTAACCCCTTTAAAAGCTTTTTATTCATACAATTTTCACTTTACATACCGTATCTTTCATCTAAAACTCAAATTTGCTTGTCATGGAGAACTCTGCAAACCGTTTTATGTTTCTCTTTCTTCTCTTCTCAAGACTAGCATAAGGAACAATAGTGAGGAACTCCTCATTTGCAGTTATGATGGGCAAATCTTTTTGAACTTCCACATTAACTCTAATTTTCTTCTTAAGCCAAGATATATGGAACACCAGGTGAATTTTTAAGTTTGTTGGAAGCTTTAACTTATAAGCTATGGGACCAATTCTTTCAACAGCTTCGAATGGGCCATAATATCTTGGTGACAGCTTAAGATTCCTACGAATAGCTAAAGGCATTTGCCTATATTGTTACAGTCATAAAGAAACAAAATCCTCAACATTAAACTTTCTTTCACTTCTTTGAGCATCATAGAACTTCTTCATTTGTTGTTGATCCAATGCTAGATGTTCTCTTAACTCTTTCATAATCAAATCTCTGGCCTGCAATTCTTGATCCATAACTTCTACTTAGGAAGTGCTTGCTATATATGTCAAGAGTGAAGGAGGAAGCTTATCGTAAACAACTTCATCAGGTTTCTTTCTTGTAGAAGAATGAATACTTGTGTTGTAACAATATGCAATCCAAAGAATCCACTTGACCCACTCATTCGACTTTTGGCTATTAAAACAACGAAGATACATCTCTAGTGTTCAATAGACCACTTCTATCTGTTCGTCAATTTGCGGATGATATGATGAACTAAAATTGAAGCTGGTCCCTTGTAAACTAACCAACTCTTTCCAAAATATGCTAGTGAAAGTAAGATCCTAATCACATACTATACTTTCGAGCATCAAATACAACTTAAATATTTGCTTAAAAAACACATGTTCTATTACAACAGCAGAGTAAGGATGGATATGGGAATGAAATGGGAAAACTTTGATATTCGGTCAACAACAACATAAATAACTGACTTCCCCATTGACTTAGGAAGCCCTTCTATAAAATCCATCAAAATATGTGACCAAATTTGAACAAGAATTAGAAGTGGATGCAGCAACCAAAGTTGCTTTAGACTTTTTGCCTTATTTTTTTGATAGATTTCGCACAGTACTACGAACTCAAGAAGGTATTTTCTCATGCTTTGGTAATAAAACACTAACCTTACTCGATAAAGAGTTTTTTTATATCCTTTATAAGTGCTGGAATGGATTTTTTTTTACAATAATAGGAATCAACTAAGAGTCATTTGGTAAATAAATTTTGTTTTTAAAGTAAAGAATACCTTCCTTATATTCCCATGGACCCATAACCTCTCCTTTTTGACAAAGTTGTACCAATTGCTTCAATTTTGGATTGTTTTTCACTTCATCTTTTATTGACGCTAGCCAACTTAGAACTGGTGTAGAGACTACCAGCAACTCCTTTTCATGAATCTAAGAAAATGCATCTGCTACACAATTATCCTTGCCTCTTTTATACTTAATGATGAAGTCCAACCCCATTGATTTAGCTAGCCATTTCTCTTGAGCTGAAGTAATGATCCTTTGTTCCCATAAGTACTTCAGACTTTTTTAGTCCGTGCGAACAATATTGCCTATCCCTCAAATATGGCCTCCATTTTTTAATTGCAAGGATTAGTGTTAACATTTCTCTTTCATATGCTGGCAATTGCAAATTTCTACCTTGTAAGGCCAGGCTGTAAAAAGAAATTCACCTCCTGTTTTGCATAAGAACACCACCTACACCAAGGCCAGATGGATCACACTCCACCTCAAATGGCTAATTAAAATTAGGAAGAGCTAACACTAGTGCTTGCATCATCACCTTCTTAAGTGTTGTAAAAGATTCTTCTGCTTTATGGTTCTAAAGAAACTTTCCCTTTTTTAGTAATTGAGTCAATGGAGCTGTCAGTCTCCCATAATTCTCAATGAATTTGCAGTAGTACCCGATTAGTCCCAAAAAACATCGCAATTGCTTTATAGTTTCTCATTTTTGCCAATCTTTTATGGCAACTACCTTATCCGAATCAACAGTGACACCATCACTTGAAATTATATGCCCCAAATATTTCACTTTCTTTTAAGTGGTACACTTTTCTATTTTTACAAATAACTGGTGGGTCCTTAAAACATTAAAAGAAACTTCAATATGCCTTAAATGCTCTTCCCAAGTTTTGCTATAAATCAAGATATTGTCAAAACAATATTAGAACAATTTTTCTAAGGTAAGGTTTGAACACCTTATTCATTAAGGACTAGAAAGTGGAAGTAATGTCCATGGTGAGTTCGAAATGCAATTTTTGGAATGTCTTTTCCCGCATTCGCATTTGGTAGTAACTGGCCCTCAAATCTATTTTAGTGAAAAACTTGGCACCGAACAACTCATCTAATAATTCATCAATGATTATGGGCTCCAACTTGGACATATGACATCAGAGCGTAACATCTCTCTCACCAATTTCTCGATTTCATTCTTTTGATAATGAGGATACCTATACAGCCTTACACATACTAGTTCACACCCATGTTTCAAAATAATTTTATGATCATGAGTACGTGGTAAAGGCAAGCCTTGAGATTCTTTAAAAATATCTTAATAAGACTACAAAATAGACATAAGTTCCAAGTCAAATAAGTTTAAATTTAAATAAGAATTTGAAGCACCTGAGGACAAGATAGTGATAGAGTTTATTTGTAGGAGGATTCCTTCTTTTTTCTTTGCGATCCTCTTGGTCATTTCAAATTCATCCACTAGTTTATTAGTTGAAGTTGTCAATCCCACGAAAGTAATTTTTTGCTATCCATCTCAAACTGCATTGATAACTCAGAGAAATCCCATAGAATTGGACTTAATGTTCTTAACCATTGTGCTCCCAAGACAACATCATAGCTCACTGAGGAGGTTAAATAAAAATCAATAGTAATCAATTTGCTTTGAACCATCATACGTGCCCCATTGTAACATCCCATGTTAGAGATTTTCTCACCATTAGTCATTGTGACGTCGAAATTTTCTTTTGTATTTGGTGTAATCCTTAACTTTTTTGCAATCTTATTATCTAAAAAATTGTGTGTACTACCCGAGTATATTAGAATAATAATTTGTCGCTAAGAAAATCAGCCTCAAACCTTTTTTGTTTAGGGAGCTCTAATGCCATAAATGCCATTAACAAAAATCTCTAGAACTTCTAACTGTTGACTTTCTTCAATTTCCACATCAGCATCCCCCTCATCATCGTCATCAGACCATCTTCCCTTAATAAGGAATAGTTTCTTGCATCTATGTCCTGGATCAAATTTCTTGATATAATTGAAGCATAATCCCTTTTCTCTCTTTTCCTTAAGCTCAGCTAGGGTTAATTTCTTGATTGGCATAGAAGTTTCTAGTCTCGTTGAAAGAGTGGTTGGAGCTACTTTTCGAGAATCAATTTGAGTGACGCAACGAACTAAATTATTTTTTGGCTCATACAGTCTCACTAAGCCAATTACAGCAGAAAGAGACATAGGCCTGTTGGCTTGAACATCAATTTTTATACTCTCTTTTAAGTTGCTCACAAAGCAGCTAACTTATTGTGTAGGTGACAATCGTTCAACTCGGATAAGTAGCTTCTCAAATTGTGTTTGGTAGTCTCTTACAGAACTTGTTTGCTGTCGTTTAGTTAGGTCACCAAAAAAATCTTGGTATTGAGTAGAGCCATACCTCTCATGCAAACTTTTTTTGTATTCATCCCATGGAATCTGTGAAATCTCATTCTTAATGAGTTGAAACCATAATTAGGCATCATTTTCTAGGTTAAACGAGGCCAATGGCACCCTCTCCTCTTTTGGTGTTTTATGAAGTTCAAAAAATTGTTCAACCCTACAAATCCATTCAGTAGGATCCTCTTGAATAGAACCTCTTGTCCAATATACCAAGGAAAATCTAACTTCACAAATTTTGACATGTAAGTGTTATTAGAGGAGCCTTCATAGTTAGATTAGACATTATATTTCGTTGTCCTTCATTGTTTCAACTTTGGCCATGGGAGCTTTCTACAGTATCCTGACTTCTATTTGCAAAGATAACATCTAATCGAGCATTCATTTAAAAAAAAAACATCTCTTGCATTTTCTTCAAAAAAAATTCCTACCATGCTAACAAAGTTGTGACTTCATCCTCCAATCGTCGCAATCGTTGCTCCTCCATGCCTGGATCTTATACCAAACTATTATGTCTAAGAAAATGAGATATGGGAACAGGTCAATTAAGAGAAGAAGAATCTCTCTTAGGTTGATAATGCTTATGCTTTCCAATTTTTACTAGAAGAGAAAGCAAGAAAAATAAAAGATGAATAGAAATAGGTTTACTTTGAGAGAAATCTCGACATCCTCATCAAAATGGATGTTTATTGCCAAACTGAGCACTTACAAATTCTACTTCGAGGTATTCATTACAAGTAGGATTGTCAACTCTATACAGGAGATTGTAACATCTTTTAATAACAAGGTGTTCCCTCAGAATATAAAGATATCATAGAACAAATTTCACACTATTGTCTAGAGAGTCATAACCATTTTAACCATCCTATCCTTTATGGAAGAATTCAAATTCTTATACTTGTCGAGACTCTTATACTTGGAACACTGAATTTTAGTTTGCTACTTCAACACTCCTTTTGGCCTCCTTAGTAGAACTCAATTGAATTGAGAAAATTACTTGCACTAACTAAATAATATGTAGAGGAATATCGTCACCACTTCCCCTATAATCTAGCAATTACAGCTTGGAATAACTAAGAAAATAACAGCCATATTGCCAACCCTACCTAAGACTTATTCAAACTAAAGCTAGCGAGTACCGAAATAAGTGACAACATGCATCTAATCAAATTGAACAAGTGTCATGCGAATGAGTACCAAAATAAGTGGTAGCTTGCATCTAATGTGAATTGGACAGGTGTCCACTATATTAAGTAGGCACATGAAACAATCCATATTAATAAGATAAAGGTAAAACCAACGATAAATTATACTTGTAATAAAATAAAATTTCTAGCATTTGATTAATATTTTTATAATTTTAACTAATATTGTAAAATTAAGTAATTTTTAAAATAATTTACTCAAATTTAAAAATCCAATTATTATTAAAAATCATGATTAACTATATAATTAAAGGTCAATACGTAGCTCACAAAATTACAGATACTAATAGGTAAACAATTAATATAAATAAAAGATTTGAAAACTTCACCATTAAAATTATAACACAAGTAAAGTTAGCTTCGCAAACGTCAAACCTCGCAGTTTACTCACTAATACTCTTTGAACACAAGTAATCTAGCCTTGCAAACCCTATCCTTGAAGGGTCAGCTGACTTCAGGAGAAATACCATCCGTTTAGCAAGTCCCTTTCTCCTTTCACTGTGCTTTATTAAAGCTTTCTCTATAAAGTGACTCCTATTAACCTGGATCAAGAAATTGAAACTTTTTTGGGCACACGATAATTATGTGAAGAACCATTATAATCTATGCTTAGCACCAAAAATAAAATCGTTCCAAGGTAATCATAAAAACAAATAAACATTAAATAAAATGCTCAGTATCACCGGCACCCACAAGCATTTCATAACAATTGTTGATGGCCCAATACAGTCTCAAAGACACTCAAGAGACACATTCAAGCCAAATTATCATAATCGATAATACACAGAATTGAACCACTTAAGAAGAGAAATACAAGTTAATTTTCTGAGTTGTGAATATATTTAGAACAAGTTAATACCTGAATAAGAAATCGTAATAAGCTAACTCATCAATAGCAAAGCAAATGATGAGGATGATGGAGACGAAGTGAGGAAATGTTTGTCCAATAAGGAAACACATTCCATGAATCAAAACATGGAATAGGAAATTAAGAACAAAAGAGCCGGTTTAAACAGAAAACAAACTCAAACCATCAATCATCCACCACAAATTAATGTACACACTTTTATATTCGGGTGGATATATTCAATCCCACAAGATCCTTGTGTATGCACGTGTTTGCTAATATTGGCACAAAAACTGAAAGTTAACAATATGAGACAATTTTCGATCCAATAACAGAGACTGTGGTGTGAAGAGTTTATAAAAGCATTCATTAAGAAAATAGAAAACGCAAAATAAGAGAAAAATTTGCAGAAATAATTGATTTCTCTAAAAACATGAAATTTGAAATTAGATTTGGTCAATAGAAGACACATTCCTTATGCTTTCCCACATAGCTCGGCCTTCAGGGTAATGGTCTACAAAATACTTTTCAAATCTTGCGTCTGAACATGCAAGAATAGTGCTCAACGACAACATGGGTTTTGCTGCACCTCTATCTCTTAGCCATACATACAATTTAAATCTTTTTTTGATCCTTCCCAGATCATAGCATAAATATGCTGGGAATGCTACTACGGACTGCAGTGGGTAGCCTAAGCGATTTGTTAACCAATCCATTTTTGTTTCAATTACATTTTTGCTCTGATTAAGCACCATTGGAGCATGCTTAATGAGGCTTGAAACAACATGGCAATCCAAACCAGCTTGCACAAGGCAGTCAAATCTCTCCTGCAACTGGTCTCCTCTGCCCCGGAACTTTTTCTGGGCTATCATCATTTCTTCTGAATTTTCAACATAACCAAGTTTCACTAAGAATGCTGTTTTCTCCGCTTGTTTAGTCAGAAGATGTGAAGATACTTCACTACTTCTGATTCTTGATTTAGAAGCCAAGCTGAACAACTTCTCAGGATCTTCTCTTATGATCTCACATAAGCTTTCTTTGCTCATCTTTAACTCTTTGCATAAGGTTTTAGGCCCTTTCAGAGAACATGAACCCAAAAGTTCCATATTTGTGGCTACAAGGTCTCTAGTGTCTTCTGCTCCCATTCCAATGTCAAACAAGAAACCTATGGCCTGAAAAAGATTCTTGGTACATTTAGTTGACAAGATTTGTGGATTTTGCATAATCAATGAATGAATCTCATTCATTTTGAGACCCAATTTGTGTAACCGCCCAAACAACAAGTACACCTTCTTTCCAGAACCTTCAAACACCAATTCAGGATGTGTCTGAAGCAAGTTGCTTAACTGCTCCTTGCTATAGCCTACTTTCTTGAGAAAATCCATTGTGTCAAACAATCTTTTCCAATTATAAGAGTCGTCATCAGATAAACATCCACCAATCCACTCTTTTTCCAGCCCTAAACCACTTAACTTCTTGGTAACCTTAACAAATGCACTGTCTACACCACCAACCAAGAGGGTTGGGCAACAACCAGCAAGCTTAATAACTGTTGATTTACTTAGACCCAGGTTTTCATAAGCCTGAAGTTTAAAAGACAATAACCTGTAGTCATAGCTAAAAATCTCTCTTGCTTCCTTATACATCTTTCCCATCCTACTACGAGGAATTCCATAATTGCACAACACATTGAAGTTTTCAAGCAAGACATGATCATCACTCAAGAACATCAGATGTTGAGGAAGAAGTGAAGAGTACTCAGAAGGGCTCAAACCTAAACTCTCGAGAAACGGCTCAAACTCATTGATGGGATTATAACGAAGGAACTTAGCCAATGAACGTTTGACATCTTTCTCACTCTCTATCTTAGAAAGCAACATTTGTAAGAAATTAGGCGAATTCTTGCTAATATGCTCTGCATCAGAAAAACTGTAACTCCTAGTGCTATGCAAGTAATCGAAAAGCGCTTCCTGAGCCTCATTTCTAGCAGTCCGAGTGACACGAAGACCAATAACAGAACTATAAGACCGAGTTAACCGGGAACGATGAGTCTTGGGAGTGTAGGTAGGCCCAGGATTAACAAAGCATCGACCTTTATCACAAATGAACGATGGATTCTTTGTGGGGCAGAGCTTTTCATCAAAAAATGAAGAGGAAACGAGAAAATGATCGACTTGCGCAATCATTCCACAGTATTTAGAAACCCTCATACAAGTTCTGGGAAATACCATGTCCAGGACATAGAAGACATCCACAAACTGGTAAGTAGAACACGAACAGGTAATCCGAGAATCAGAGAATGACAGAGTTCGATACTCACATGTGGACCCCAATATGTTATGGGTGGGGAAAATCACAAACCTGTCGTCATGTTGAGTTTCAGCCCACCTTGCGAAATTGAAAAGAACAAGAATATGCTAACAGACCCGAGACGTGTCGAAGACAACTTGTGAAACTGGAAATCCTCAGCTTCGGCCACTGATAAGATGAAACCCTGAGGGTTTCTGGCTACGAGTGGTTCACGTAGCAGTTTAGGTGCATAAAAATTGTCACATATTTTTAAGGTAAAAACTATGTTGTTTTATAAGGTAAATCAAATAGTAATATAACAACATCTAACAAAGAAGAAATTTTTTATAATTTGATCACATGTTAATGATATGTGATAGTTCAAAAAAAGCATGCTGGTGAATAAAAAGTATTTAAAAAATCATAAGAGGCACATATATTTAGCCCCTTATTGATCTTTATGGCACTAAAAATTATATTTTAAATCAATTCCATCCATTTTTATAATGTTAGTTAGAAATATAAAAGATATTAATAAAATGTCAAAAATTTTAATTTATTCTATACATAACCCATTATTAATTTTGAGGTTGGCTTTACTAACATGGAATGTCATATAGGCTAGGTTTATATTTACATCAGCCTACATGTGGCATTATGCATATATATTATGATATTTTAAAAATTAAATGATAAAATTAAAATAAATTAAGAAATATCTAAATGATTTGAAACCCTAAAAATCTAAAACATCCATATAATAAAATTAAAAGAAATTAAGAAGGATCTAAATGATTTGTAATTGAAAAATTTTAGAACATCCTTAATTCATACATTCCTACTTTAGAAACATTCAACCTAAAACCTCTCAAATCCATGATAACTTCATTTTATTAGTTGAATGCTTTTATTTTTTGAAAATTCAAATAATATTAACAAGAGGGGATAAAAAAGTTATAGTCATTATAGCCAAGGATTTAGACCCTAGTGTTAGTCTATGACCCGCCACAACTCAATAGTTTAGAACAAAGTTGTAAAACCATCCAATAGTCAAATACAAAGCTAGAAGCCTCTATCCTTACTACCATTCATACTTGTTCTACATGAGCTACTATTCAAGGTCCTAGAGGCTACCTTAGTATGTCAAATATGAGAGTTGCCATCTAACTGTGAACAATTCATTACACTTCCCATGAATATTTCTACTAATCACATGTTCTCTTATTCTTTGAGTGATTAAGTTGAGCAAGTCTTCCTGCTTGGTTTTTTAGTTTTTAAACAACCTTAGATTCCTTTCTCTACATATGTTATATACAGAGATGGTGAAAGTATTCTTGAAGACTAGTTCATGTTTTAACGTTATGAATTTCAGCTTTTTAACCTAATGAATTAGTTCATTTAAAGGCAGTGATAAGTGATACTTAATGCATATCTATAATACACTTTCTCAAATGAAATTAGAGTAAGGACAACTAAAGAACAAATGATCACCATCCTCTTTGACTCCCAAACATAAGCTACACCTATCCTAGATATTTAAAAACTTGGACAATCTCCCAGATGTGTTAAGCTTGTCCCACAAGGCTAACAAGGTTATAAATGAAGCTTTAGGATGATCGAAGCTAAACCACACTAAGTTGCACCACTCTATCCTGCCATAATTTTGTCTAATCTAGTTTCTGTAGGTAATATTACTAAACTTGCCTGTGGAGATGCCTCTCCATCTAACTTCATCCTTTTCTTCTCTTTTCAACTCCATGTTTGGAATTCCTCTCAGAGTTGTGCTCAATTCCTACTGTTGCAAAAGTTCCTTATGATCTATTAGT
Source organism: Pinacopodium congolense (assembly GCA_028565735.1). NCBI lineage: Eukaryota > Viridiplantae > Streptophyta > Magnoliopsida > Malpighiales > Erythroxylaceae > Pinacopodium > Pinacopodium congolense. The sequence goes on from JAOXYD010000002.1 coordinate 7,727,671, forward strand.
GCTTTATAAATTGTTTCTTTATAATGAATACAACTTTTTAGGTTTTCTAGCTATCCAACTTTCTCGAAAGGCCCACTCTCCAGCCAATCATCATACTAAAAAAATGTTGAAATCTCATTCACAGGGCGATGAGAAATAAATTGTCTGGTTTAAAGACCATAAGAAGCCTGCTTTTTGCTACCTACTCCAAAGAATTTCTCCTTTTATATAATAGGTGTGCATCTACCTCACCCATAGCAATTTCTTGTCATAAAAAAGTCTCCAAATCTTCTTCATAACCATCACTTTGTTCGCTAACTTCAAAGGAATTATTCCTAAACGATTTTGTTGTTTAGGTAAACATATGCCCACCATTTAACTTTGAAAGCAACTTTATCATCAATTGTTCCTGTCCATAATAAAATTTTAAGGACTTTATTGATGGCCTTTGTTATGCTTCTAGGGAAAATCAAATAAGGGAACTAATATAAACTCACTGAAATGAGAACCCGAAACTATAAGTTGTAACCTTCTAGTATATGACAGATTCTTAGTAATCCAACGTTGAATTTTCCTCTTAATCTTATCCAACAATGGTAAATAAACCTTATAGGATTTTTTTTTTCATGAAACAAGAACTCCCAAGTAGGTTATAGGCAAAATTTCCACTTTTAGTGAAAATTCAATAGCTAACTTAGAACTTATCCCCTTTGTACCTTTGGAAAAATGTATGTAACTTTTCTCCTTGTTGATTGTAAGACTATATACAACATGGAATCTGTCTAAGGATGTTAAAAGTGTCCTTATAAACTCAGGTTTTACCTTACCAAATAGAAAAGCATCATCTGCATAAAATATATGGTTGAGTTTCATTTTCTTGCATTTAGTTTGATACTTGAAAGTAGCAATCGACTAGATATCTTGCATAATCACTTGGTTTAAAACCTCTATAGCCAAACTAACCAGGTAAAGAGACAAGGGATCTCCTTACCAAGGACCCCTTTTTCCTCCGCCTTTTAAGATACTTTAACATTCACTAACACATTAAAAGATGCGGCAAAGACACACTGCTCAATTATATATATAAAGGATTTGGGGAAATTCATAGTTTTCATCACCTTGATAATAAAGTCCAAGCATATAGTATCATAAAATTTTTGAATGTCAATCTTTAAAAGGAAATTCCTTCTAGCTCATAACTTAGTGTAACTATTGAGGAGCTCTTGTAGTGTCAATAAGTTATGACTTGGACCCCTGCCAAGTATGAAGATAGCTTGTGCTATTAAAACATATTTGTTGAAACATAATATGGCAATATTTCTTTCATTCTATTTTCTAGGACATTATCCGTTACTTTGCAAATGGTATTGACACATGATATAGGTCTGTAAGCTTTAGAAGAAGTAGGATCATGGGTTTTAGGGACCAATGGTATGAAGGATCTATTCAATTCCTTTAATAACTTACCTAAATTTAAGAATTCCATAACTGCTTGCAAAACTAGTTCTCTTTTCTCAAGCCATGTTTTTTTAAAAAAAAAACATTTAGTTTATTGAGTCTAGATGCTTTTAAAGGGTTAAGAGCCATCACTACCATCTCCACTTCAGATTTTTCAAAAGGCTTAGCCAATAAAGGAACATTCTATTTAGAAATGTGCTTCTTGAATAAGCTTGTCAACCCTTAAACTGTGGCTTCACTCTAAACTAGATTTTTATACAAGGTTTCAAAGTGCATCTAAATTTCCTTTGTTAATTGGTGTTGACTTTGTAGGACCTCCTTATGATCTATTTTTAGAAAGTTGATCCTATAATTAGACTTCCTTGCCATGACAACCTTAAAGAATAATTTGCTATATCTGTCCCCAAATTTCAACCAATTCACACTTGGGCTTTGTTATAATAAGGAATTATGAAAGTTCAGAGCATTCATGTATTTCTATAAAGCCACTCTCTCCATAGACTACAATATAATGTCCTTTGGATTACTTTACCTCATTGAATCTCCTTAAGGTCTCCTCTATTTGTTTCTTAGTGTTTGGAACTTGTGTAGCCTTCATAATCTTCAGCTCTTCCTTAACTCTAGCAAGCTTCCAACAACATTTGAATTGATTTATTACTTGAATCTTTTCCTGTAATCTCCTTTTAAGAAATTATTGAACCTCAAAGGTATGGAATGTCTAGACTACTCCTTTAAGATCTTAACCTGGATAGGTAAATAGTTTGATATGACAGGATTACCTATATAATTTTTTATGTTAGGAAAGTTTTCTAGCTATTCCATATTGACCAAAGCCCAATCAATTGTCTTAAAAATGTTTAGAGACACTTCTTGCTTATTAGACCAATTAAATTAGGCTCTATTTGTCCTAAGATCATGAAGTTGTGTTCTAACCACAAAGATTTGCAAATTTTTTCTACAAATGTTACCTTATCCCTTACTCAAATGCATCGTGCAATTGAAGTCACCCATCATTAACCATACTTCCCTAATTCTTTCTCTAAAAAGGCTAATCTCTTTCTATAATTCATTTCTTTGGATTAAAAGTTAGAAACATAGATGTGAGTGATGTAGATTACCTTTATAAGGCACAACAGTTTGACTTTAAATGAATACATTTACCTCTTTTCCTTATATAAATAATCTCTACCATTTCTCTATTGAAAAGCACAAGAATCCTACCATTATAATGCTCTTAAAGATTGTTTATCAATACCCAACCTCCTGTGACAAATTAATCTTCTTAGTTATAACAGTTTTAAGCTTTATTTATAACAGATCTATGATGGCTAGCTTGGTGTTCAAAACAAAGTCCCTTAAATTGGTTGTTTATTAATGTTATTCACCTCTCTAATGTTCTAATCTATAATCTTTATCAGATATTTGAGTAGGTGTATCCCCTCCTTTTCTTACTATTTCTTCTCTTCTCTAGTGTTATTATACTCTTGGCTAGCACTACGATTATTTTCCCTTCATTAGTTTTTTATTAAGAACTTTTAGGGCTGTTAGGATCGTTAAAATGCCCTTGGTTTCTATTGAACCAAGGGAGGTTTCAATCTTAGTTTTGACGATAACAAAACATCATTATTACTAATGATTTGAATTTGCATGGTGAAAGTCAAAGATAGGTTATTTCAAGATGATTACATATGTAACACTTGAAGTTTGAAGGATTAAGATGAAGCTAAAGGAAGAACAAAACATATGGAATCTACAAGACCATAGTTAGACTGTTTTACATACAATTGTAAGTTTCATTGATTGTCCAATTGATATAGGGGATCAATTTTGATCATGAATTACACATAGTTTTTTAAAAGTGACATAAAGTTTCATAACATAGTCATTAAATCATTTTTATTATTTATATGGTCTAAATTTATTTTTTAAATCTTGTTTGAAGTTTTATTCAATGTTTGGATAATTAAAAATTGCTTTAGTCATTTGTTTACATTTTTAGAATTGAGATTCGTTTGGTTTAAGCTCTTTTGTTAACATGTCTTAAATCTGTCCACGTTTGAATTATCATTATTTAATCTGATTTTTTAATACCCAAATCATTTTTTATTGCTTCAAAATTATCATTCACATTTTTTATTAGGGTCTTAATAGTGTACTAGAATTTTATTTCATTTTTCAAGAATTAAAAAAATTTATTAAGCTTTAAAAAGATAGATTACTCAAAGTTGTCTCCAAAAGCTCTTTTTTCCCCCCTATTTGGAATTAATACAAGTGTAACCCTAATTCATTTATGAAAAAAAATTTGCAGCCATATAAAAAACCCCAGCAACATCCTAGACCTCCCGACACTCTCAAATCTTGTTTTCTTGCTCTCAAAAATAAAATTGATAGATCAACTTTCCCAGTCTCTCTAAGCTATCTTTCTCTGCACTATTCCAGATTTCTCTTATCCCTATCATATTAAATTTGTTTGATAAATTGCTAAATTTTTATTTTCTGTTAGATAAGGTGTGTATGGTTGTGATTGATCATAGTTTTGAATTTTTGGAGTGATTATATTGATTGAT
>JAOXYD010000002.1:7745076-7759442 GCA_028565735.1 Pinacopodium congolense
TTAGGTACTACATCATAACAACTCGAGGATCGTCTGAAGCAGTTGGCAGTGGTGGAACTGAAGTAGCAGTAGACGAGAAAGCGGAAAAAAGAGAGAATGGGTAAACCTTCCAGAGGGGGAATTGGGGAATCTCATGGAATTTCCTTCTAGGAATCTATGACGTACAACTAAGACACTCCACCTAACCAAATGCTATCCACAAGTTCTCCTTTTCAAAAAGTTCCAACATTGCTTTGTGTTCACTCGTAGTTAATCTCGTTAGCTAATTAGACATTTGATTTTGTTTGTATTTTACGCCAACTTAAGCACAGTGTTTAAGAGTTATTTTAAGATAATCGACGCAATCTCATTCTAATTGACTGTTAGTCAATTGGTGAGTATGAAATTCTAAAAAAGAGATATTTGAAGTACTGCAAGTGTTATGATTAAAGAGTTTTGAACTAAAAATTATTTTAATTCAGAATTATTTTGACCTTGCATCTAAAAACATTAATCAATGGATATGAACATAAGTTGATAATAACGTCACTATGTTTTAATAAAGCACCCACTACACCTCAATGATGACACTTGATCATGGAATATGCAAAGTCCTAAAAGATGTTTTTTTCCTTTGCATTAAAATAATAAAAAAGTAAACATAAACAAATTATTTAATTACGTAAAATAAAGTGAAGATACGTTTAATTAGATTATTAATTATAATTATTAATTATTTATATTTAAAAATAAAAATAAAAATCCAACTAATTCAAACTTAAAAAATTAGAGAGGATAATACTAATGGCATGATACGGGAGGGAAAAAGTAAGAGCAATGATTCACAAGAGCAATCATTCATATTTGTCTTCTATCGAAAAAATATTTGTCGGCCAGTTTGTTGTCCGTAGTCCGCTTCTACAATTCCATTGTGATCCTGCTGACCAGTTTACTAAAACCATGGGTAGCCCAGTTAAAACACCGCCACTTCACTTCCATTAGGGCTATTGGGCTAGACTTCAATAAGCGTAAGCCCTGTTTAGTAAATTTTTTTATATTTTAATTTCTTATTTTTAAATATAAAAATAAAAAATAAAATATTAATATAATACAAAAACTATAAAAAGTATAAAAATAAAAAAATACCTTGTGTCAGAATTTAGAAATTCTATAACTGGAATCTTGAGTATTCTCTTATTTATTATCTGTGTCTACTCTTTATATAAAATGTTATCATTTAATATATAAAAATTAATACAAAAATTACAACTATCAACTATTTATTATTAATTATATTACCAAATTTGAAAAGGAAAAGTAAAAGGTCAAATGTTTAAGTTTAACCTTGTAAGTTTTATTCTTATCAAATAAATCTTAAAATTAATAATTGCCTAATTATTTAATTTAAAAACTGCCTAATTAAAATATACACATTGACTTTCTTAAAGGAAAAAAGGAATCTTTCCCAGTAGATCCTATCCGATTTAAGATTGGAATACAACCGATTAGTGGACACCCAAATCCGCGTTACTCATTAGAAAAAGGACAAATAATGGAACAGACACTTCACCTATACAATGGATAGTTGGACCTAAACTACAAAATAATCCCGCGGAAACTGTTGACAACTATTGTCTGAACAGGTCATAACCACTAAAGCCATGGCTGACTCTGCAAACCACGTAGAGTAGGTACAGCCGTTTCTTGACTTGTCTTTGCAATTTAGAAGCAAGGGTAGGTTTATATTCGCTCTGCAGCGGCAATCAAGTATCTCTCGTTTTTTGATTGCTTCTGCTGAGGATTATTGAGCCTGGCAAAAAGGGTCGCTGTCTTGGAAAGAGAATGTGTCCTTTGAGGTTTATTTTGGTGTTCTTTTCGGCTATTCTGGCTGGGTATTTTGCCTGGAGGACGGTTCGTTCTTCGCCGGAGATTGAGAACGTCGTCGCCGATGATCGATCTGGGGCTGACAAGAAAGAGAAACATGGATTCAGCGTCAAAAGGGTATGTTCGATCTTTTGACTTTCTCATCATTCAGTCTTTTGTATTTAAATTCATGTGCTTGGGTGGTTTCTCTGAATTTCTTTCCAGCAATTAAATAAGAGATTTAGCCTTGAATAATATGGGTTCGATCTGAGATCAAATAATTTTGTCAACGAATCAAAAGATCGTTATCATCTATGCCGTACATGCCACATTTTAGGGTTAATCCTAATAATTGATGATTGGGTTGTTGCAGATTGTTCACGACGGATTCTGGGTATTTGTCGACATGGCTAGCGGAAGGTACTTGTGGAGGAATCTGAAAGAGATGAAGAATGATGATAAAATCAAGAGCTCATAGAATGATTTGATCGTTTATCTAGTTTCCTCTCTGTAAGCAACCTGTTGTTGTACTATCACTGGAGGCTCGTAACTTTTTCCATTTCTTGTTTGGTAAGGGTTCTAGAAATTGGAGTCTGTCAGAAGATACCTCCACCTTTATTATTTTAAGAATTGTTTTCCCTGCAAACTGCGGAGTACAGCTTACAAGCTTGCCAATTACGAATCCTTTTCTTCTTTTCATTAATGGATGTGTGACTTTGAATCTTGAGAAGCAACTTGACCAAATCATCATATCTTGTTCTAATTTACTTATTGCCATAAAAAGTTTATGACAAACCTGGCACAGTAGAATCCAAATGAAAATCTCCGGCAATTGCAACACTTACACAAACGATGAGAGAAGTGTCGGTTTCCATCCATTTTTTTTTATTTTATTTTATATATTTATGTATTATTTTTTAAATTTATAAGGAGTTTTTTTCAATTTTTATATTATGTTATTGTGTTATTTGTTTTTTTTAATTTTTATATTTTAAAAAATAAAAAATAAAAATTTAGGAGTCGTTACTTTTTACTTGTAATTTTAATATATTTATATCAGTTTTTGTGTTTTATTCTTAATTTTTGTATTGTATTAGTGTGTTATTTTTTTTATTTTTGTGTTAAAAACTAAAATAAAAAACTCAAATCCTACCAAACAACCCCTTAAATAAATAAAGATTTAATTATCATATTTTAAAAATTAAAAATAAAAATTAAAACCATACAACTCTTAAATATTAAATTTGAATTGTCTGTCAAAATAATATAAAAATTGATAAAATTATATAAAAATGAAAAAAACTGAATTAAATAGACTTTAAATTAATAAACCCCTAGAAGTTACTGAAAATTCAACGCTAGATATTAAAACCATAAACCCCCCGTTGAAGAAACTGATCAACGTGCTGGTTCATTCAAAACTTTATTTTTGTTAAAACTGTAATTAACATATCTATTTCGAGAATAATGTAGTAATATCCCTTTTTCTATGTTATGATTTTACTCTTTTTAAAAGGTTCTTTTAATTATAGTTAGACACTATGAAAAATGGATAGCTGAGAGTGAACGCTCGTTATGATTCATAAAACTCACGAGAGAGACACGCAATGACACAAATGAAGAGGAAAGAGGAGGCATTCATGGCTCCTTTTCCTATGCCTTCATTTCCTCCGTATTTTTCTACGAACTGCCTTCACAATGCCATCATCGTAATACTATGCTTTCTTCTATCTCTCCTCTTTTCCCAAGTAACACGGACATCGTTAATCGACTGTGTCTGGAAAAGGTAATTTTATCCATCTCTCTTGGTTTTTGGTTTTTGGTTGTTGGTTTATGCTTGTTTTTGTTCCTTTTTCCTGTTTCAAGTGTGAGTGCCACTTCCTATCTTTGGAAAGAGCTTATCCCTTTTGTAATGTGATGTTGGATATTTTAGGTACACCTTCACCTTCGTCATCACTATTATTTATCTTTTGTTGTTGTTAATTTATAGCTGCAGCTCATGTCACCATTGGGTTTTACTCATAACAAGTAACCAACAAAAAAGTTGTGGTCTTTTTGGAAATATTAGCTTTTGTTATTGGGATTCCTTTCTTGGTTAATGAGTAATTGGGTTTGGTTGAGGAGGTTGAAAATTTTGAATTTGCATTGCCAAATGTTCTTCAAAAACAAATTTGAGTACTTCATTACAGGTCATTGATGCTTACTGCACTTAACTTTGATGGAGATATCAGGCTTGGTATGTGGGTTAACGTTTTTTCTTTTATTGGGTATGATATGAAAAAAAACAGACCTAGAGGTAACCAAGTAAATCTTATAAAAGCTAAATCAATTGAATAGGTGGAACATAGATGGAGGCTGAGTGAAATTCCGAGCTTTCGGAAGTTGATTTCTTCCCAATTATCACCATTCTATAAATAGACAAAGGGGTTGTTTCCTGTCATTCTGTTTTCCTTTTTTTAATTTAATACAATGTTTTGTAATCTGCACAGGGTTGTTTGTTATTAAACATCAAGAACCTGCAATGTCTACGGTTGGAAATTCAACAAATATATTTTGGCAAGAATGTCCAGTTGGGAAGACTGAAAGGCAAAGACTGCTTAATCAGAAGGGCTGTGTTGTGTGGATTACAGGTCTCAGTGGATCAGGTATATGTTGCAATATTAGATTGCCTTGAAATAAAATGAGAACATTTAGCCTTTACAATTATTGCACATTTAGTTTGTTTCCCAATATTCTTATGATGTTTTTTGCTCATTATGATAACAAAAGGAGTCTGCAATTATGACAAGTTGTGGGTGTACATTGTCCAAGTCAGATGTATGTAAATCTCATTTCCCAGATTTCCAAGAAAAAATATGAATAATGTGCTACATAATCTACCAGGTTAAGTCTTACTACGATTCTTGAACCTTCAGGTGTTTGGTCTGATGGCAAGAAGGTGAGAGTACCTTCCTAGGGTTAGAATTCTGGTAGATGCAGGAAGAAAATGATGTTTGTATATCTTTCTGAACTCGATATATGAAAAAAAAAAAAACATTAATACGGTAAACGATTTGAGTTTCAACTATAGTTAAAACAAGGACGTGCATTTTGAGTGAGAAAAGAAGTTTGTTTTAAGGATTAAAATGAAAGAAAATCAGGAGGGTTATTAGTTTGTTGACCTTTAACATGCAGTGTATAATTGGGTTTATTGCTCTGACTGATGATCAAGATTTATGGTATATAAAGGACACATATTAAGTTCAACTCCCGCCAACTCACAATACAGTTGGCTAACTCTTGTAATTGAACAAATGTTCTGATCTTGTCAGAAGGCCTCTTTTATTACCATCTCCACTCTAATTTATTTGGGAGCTCAGCACCTCCTATCCTACTATGATTTTTGCAACTCCACAACTGTGTCAAGGCTTTTGTTATTTCTGTAGGAAAAAGCACTCTGGCATGCTCCCTAAGTAGGGAACTGTACTCTAGGGGAAAGCTATCCTATGTTCTTGATGGAGACAATCTTCGGCATGGACTCAACAAGGATCTGGCTTTCAGTGCTGAGGATCGAACTGAAAACATACGTAGGGTTGGTAAGTATGATTCTGCTGAAAGTAGAAGTGTTAGAGTGCCTGATTTAGAGATATCTATGTAGGTGAATTCCCAATAACTATTTGCTTTATGAAGTTATCTTCACTGAAGTACAGATCAGTCATCTTTTCTGAATGTTACGAGAACAAATTGTGTCTTGCATCCTAAGGATGCTTGTGAATTAGAGGTAATCAATAACTTTGGTCTTTGCATTCAGTGTACAGAGAATTTTGAGTATGTACTTTTTTTTTGGTAGATAATTTTGACGTTCTTACTTCAATGAGATTCTTTTACCACTTTGGTTCTTATATCACGAGATTCTTCTATCAATTTTTCTGTACACCTTCAATATCTTTTTCTTTTTTCCTGGTTTTGTTCATATACTTGCATCTTTTGGTGGGAATTCTCTAGTGGTACATTTTACAACCTCTAATCCGATATAGTGAGTTAAGATGGCTAGTTCTAATGTCATTTTGTTAACAGTATGTAATGGGTTTTGCATAGAATCTAGTCACGAGGAAGTCCTCTCTTCTTCTCTTACTCGTGGCCATTCACTTTCTAGATTTACTTATATTGTATGAAGATAGAGAGAGAGTTATCCTTGACAGACACTCTTTAGGTTTTTTTGATAATATTTCACTGCTTCTTTTATTCCATAGAAATAGGTCTTTAAATAACCGTTACAATAATAGAGATATTAGAAACTTAAATAGAATAAAATCCTTGTAATTTAATTTCCTATTAAAACAAAACTTTTGAAATAATACTTTCTTAAATAAGATAAGATTCTTCTAATTTATTCTCCTATTTAAATAAAACTTTGAAATAATAATATTTTCTTAAGTAATGATATTGACTTTTATATCTTCCATTTCACCCCTCCTAGACATAGAGTTTGTCCTCAAATTATCTCAAGTTATATTGGATCACATGTAGTTTCATCCTCTTGCTTGCCTTTTGAATCCAGTATTTCTATCTAAAAAAGCCTCTTCCACTTATGAAACCACCGTCTTTTGGCTCTTCTTTCTGCCATTTCTACTCAGGAGAGTCGCTTGAAAAATGGTATTGGTTTACTACTTGGGCTGTTGGCCATAGAAATTATTGGTTTTCTTCCTTCATTGACCCCTTTGATGGTTTGGTGCCCAACAGATATAGTGGGATTTGCTACTGATTTAGGGGCTGCCCACCCATCTAAAAAATTAGTTCTGCCCTGTAATATACCTTGTTGTTTCCTCTTTAAAGCCCTTGCCATATTCATTGCAACTCCCAAATTCCTACGCCGTTGCATCTCTACTTTGATCCGAAGACTCTCCACCAGTCCTGCCGTGAATAAATTCACCTTTTGGCGGGGGTTCAGGTCTATAGTCCTTATTAACAAGGACTGAAATTGTTACTGATTATCTTCTACAGTTCCTGTTTGCATCACATTTGCCAACTCTCCTAAGGAATTGTTGCTCATGGGTGGTCCAAATCTAATATTGCAGTGTTCCTTAAAAGCTTCCCAATCTAATTTTGATTCTTCCTGCTCCACCTGAAAAATCACAACTGGGCTTCCCCCACTAGATGAAAAACTGCCAATCCCACCGTATCTTCTTCTAAGGTTCTCTGATTTTAGAAGAATTATTCGCAGCTTCTTAACCAAACCAATAGATTCTTTAACCTGTCAAAGGATGGAAAATCCAATTTGGAGTACCACGACACTAACTGATCCCCAATTCGTTCTTCAATTCATTCCTCTGGATAGTTGTGATTGCTTCGGTTGCCACTACTAGAACCAAGAACTCTATCCCTTACTATCTCCTTCCTAGATTCTCGAAGACAGCGTGTGAGTTTCTCCATCTGCTCCTCCATTGCCTGCTGCCTCACGACCATATTTTGCATAAAAGTTTCTAGCTTACTAAGTTTTTTGAGTCACTTATGACAGATGACTCTAATACCAAGTTGTTATGGGATTTTGCGTAGGATTTAGTTTCGGGTCGACTCACGAGGAAGTTCTCTCTTCTTCCCTTACTCGTGGTCACTCGTTTCCTAAATTTACTTATACTATATGAAGATAGAGAGAGGGTTGATAGACCATCTTTAAGTTTTTTGATAATATTTCTCTACTTCTCTTATTTCATAGCAATAGGCCTTTAAATAGACGTTACAATAATAGAGATATTAAAAACTTAAATAGGATAAAATCCTTTTAATTTAGTTTCCTATTAAAACAAAACTTTTGAAATAATAACTTTTTTAAATAAGATAAGATCTTTCTAATTTATTTTTTATTTAAATATGACTTTGAAATACTAATATTTTTTAATTAATGATGTTGACCTTTGCGTCTTTTACATCAGTAGAGATATGTTTTACCAATTTCTATTTAGTACCTATTTTTAATAAATTATTGTGTTGGAAACCACGGGAAGAGATCTTTTAGAAGGATACTTGACTTCTCCTTATGCGAAGTTGAGGCCTATTTATTAAATTGGTCCACAAATACTGAACCGGCATGCTGTAGCTTTGCGCGCCGGTTTTTATATTTGCTTATGTTAGATATAATTCCAGTGGTAGTAGTAATGTTTCGTTGGAGCTGGAACTCCATTAATGCAAAGTAAGTTGTTTTTTCACGTAAAACTATTGATAGGCTAGTTAATCTGTCACTACTATCCCTTTTCACCACTTGGAATGCTACTAGCCCAGCAGATTATGGACTTAAACATTGGTATCGGACTTGGTTTTTGTTACATGGCATGTACTGAACGTGTTTGTGTCAGTTTCACTGAGATGTTCATCTTTTAATTTGATTTAGGTGAAGTAGCAAAGCTCTTTGCAGATGCAGGTTTGATCTGCATTGCCAGTCTGATATCACCATATAGAAAAGACCGAGATGCTTGCCGGGCAATGTTGCCAGATTCAAATTTCATTGAGGTAAGTTTCTTCCTGATTGGAACTTAATAAGACTTACTTTTATTTTTTATTTTGTGAAGATGAATCATAAATTAGTTTTATCCGTCTAGGTGTTCATGAACATGCCTCTATCATTGTGCGAGTCAAGAGATGCAAAAGGCCTTTACAAGCTAGCTCGCAGTGGAAAGATCAAAGGTTTCTTACAATGAACAAGATGTTCTTCACATTATTGCTCTCCATGCCAATAGGATAAACCCTAATTAACTAGACCAATTATTGCATTACTAGAATTTTTTATTAACTAATACAACAATGTGTGGAGCATATAAAACTGGTCACAGATTATTGTAAATTGCCACATGCTGCCTCCATGGTGACTGATTGAAGAATGCTTGAATTTTGTATTGATTGCAGGTTTTACCGGCATTGATGATCCGTATGAACCACCTCTGAATTGTGAGGCATGCAATCAATTGAAATCCGCTGTTATTATAGAGTAGTATCCCATAAGTTGGAAGGCTTCCAACGGAATGCTTCTAATCTTTTTCATCTTTGGCCTGTAGTTTTGAGCTAAAGTTGTCATTTCTTGTTCATTGCAGATAGAATTACAAGAGCAAGATGGAGTCTGCCCCACACCAGCAGCCATGGTAGGGCAAGTTGTGTCTTACTTGGAGGAGAAAGGATTTCTGCATGATAACTAATCAACTCTACAGTCTGCAGTAACATAGTCCCTTACCCTGACGTTCCCTTAAGACAGGAATTTCTGCCAAATTTAGAATGGATGCATTGGCAATCTGTAGCCACAGCAAGTGTCTGAAACAAAGGCATATATAAGTTGTTCCTTTTTCCCTTTCTTTTTGGTTTCTCTCGACTAATGGGGTTTAGAGATACTGTTGTTGGTTCCTTTGGAATGATATCAAATATGTGTTATGCCTTCGAAAGTTTCGCTGCTTGAGATGATTCTATCACATAGTTTGAGAAGACTACTTTACACTCCTTCTCCTAATATTACCTTGTATTACATGCAACTTTTTTTTTTTTTTTTTTTGTGCTATCTTAAGAAGAATATAAGTTCCCTGCATCAATTCTACAGGTTAAAACCCTGTTGGAGCGGAGAAAGAAAGGAAAATTCCCTTAAAATTCTTTGAATTTTGGTTCATAAACGTAATTTAGTCAAATTACATTTAAATTGCTTTTATGTTAAAAAGTTGCATTACCTTTTTGGGGTATGATTTTTTTTAGGGGTCAACCACTGGTCGTGGTTGGTTCGTTATTATAATAATAAATATATCATTAAAAATATAAAATTTATAAAATTATTATAAAGACGGCAAGTTATAGATGTTTATAATCTGCTGTAATTTTTCTTTTTTTTTTATTATTATTTTTAATCTCATCAAGTAAATATGGTTGTACTGATTTTGATTTTAAACAGGTGAGAAAACAAATTACTTTAATCCCCTTTCTCTTCTTAGTCCTAATTTTCAATCTGACATTTTCGTTCCTTTGATTGGCAGTAATGTGCATAGGAATTGTTGTTTATATTTCCAATCATCTCCTTTGTGTTGAAGACAATTTTGTCATAAAATACATGAATGTCAAGAAGCCCCATCTCTCCTCTTTTCATTTCCTCCGCAACAACTTAATTAAACATCAAAAGGTCAACTGGATGGAACCTTTGCTTGTATTTTTGAGCTGTAAGTTGAACTTATTATGCTTGAGAATAATTAATTGTTTTCTGCAGTTTATATTATTAACAGTGGTATGCTGCTGTTGTGTTAAGGCCTCCATTTGGCTTGGTACTTCCGAACCTTTGATTTCTTCAAACTCTCTTTCTCACCATATACCGAGTCATCTTTAAGTATTTAATTCACTCCTCCCTATATTCCATCCCCAGCCGCAACCTTTTTGTTGTATTATTCTGCACAACTCAATTCACCTTGTAAACGAACCAAGTTCCGACTGCTGGGTTCTGAAGAGATTTAAGCATCAGAGTCGTGCCTAGCCATTTGGGTCCAAAGAACAAAGTTGTACCGATATTTCCTGAGCGTTTCAAGGGGAGTGTCCGAATCCTGAACGTTTCAAGGGGAGTGTCCGAATCCTGAACGTTGACTCTCACCAAGCAAAATTTGTGTTGAATTTGTTCAGATCTCGAAGCTACCTGGATTTTGGTGTCCTGTTCATGATCGATGATCATCAGGCTCTGATACAGTTTGACAAGGTTGAACCTGATGGTATCTGTATAAAAAGGTATGTATGTAATATGTGTATAGACTTGCAAAAGCTTATCCTGACTGCGCTTGCTGCCAAGCCTGCCTAAAGGTTTTTGGCAGGCACCGCCAGGGTTGTCAGGACTACTCTTATCAATTACCTGTGACGAACCTTCATCAAAGAAATTGACACCAAAAATTCCAAGCCTTCTTATTTGACAACAGCTTTTGACCATATCCTTCATGCTGCGTTCGTTCGTTCGTACCATGGAAAATTTTTAATATGATTTTCTTTTTTTTGCGATTATTGGAAAGAATCTTGTTGGGTGACTTTCTTTTTTGCACAACAAACCTTTATATCCGCCGTAATACAACTTCGGTCAAAACTCAAAACACTTGCCAGAATTACGAAGCCGAAAATTTATTTGAACATTTCCAATTGATTCATAATAATGGATCTCTGAAGGTAGTAATGGCCCAGTAAGAGAAATTTTCTCTAATTTCATAAAAATTAAACTTATATAATGCAACAAGCGCAGTAATAGCACATACTGCCAACTTCTCCCCACCTTTTCTTGCATATCCCAACCACCACATTACCATCAAGATCTCCATTATAAAAAAAAAAAGAGAGAAAAAACAAAAAAACAAAAAAACAAATTTCGTTATAAAATACATGAATCCTTCCCACTACCACCCATTGTTGTCGAAAGCAGAAGTCCTTCATTCTGAATCACTTTCCATGCTCCCCATTGCCTTTAGCCCTCTTGGTCTCTGCAAAGCATAAGAACAACGTAATTCAAACCGTAAAGATAAGGGAGTCAAAAAAAGGATTAATCTTTTGATCTTCTTATTTTCTGAAGGTAACATACCTTCTTAGCACTCTTCTTCTCCTTAACTTCATACCTCTCTTGGCACATATCAGTCAGCCATGCCCCTGGGCTCACCAACTATCCACCCACCACCAAACCGAAAAAAAAAAAGAAACAAAAGACTACAAAATTTTAGAAACCCTTAAAGAGAGGAGGAAAAAATAAAGAGACCATCCCGGAACAGAAATAAATAAGGAAAATTCTGCCATTTTCCCCCACAAAAAGAAGAAACTTACAAGTAAAGTTCTTTGAATGATCTTAGCCCTCTTTTTGGGCCTATGAGGAAGCTTACACCCCTTCATAGCCATAAAGTCCTCTTCTTTCTCTTTGCTTGACAAAGTTATATACAGTTTTGGCCACACATGCCCTTTTTCTTCTTCATTATTGCCTTCCATCCCAACTTTGCCGTTCTCTTCTAGAACCACTGACCCTCTTGTGGTGTAGTACCGATCTTCCTTCTCCGGCGACGCCGTCGATTTCCTGTTCTCGGTCAAACTGGACCGAAGGGTGGCTGCCTCCGAATTCCTGAATCAAAGAAAAAACATCAATAAAATCAAGATTTCAAGAAAAAAGATGACTGCTTTATGCCACAGAAAACTGATCACTTGGGATCTAAGAAAATTCCACGGTTAAAAAAAAAAAGAAATGAAGGGTAATAATTAAAAAAATAAAATTTCACAAATCTAACCCAAAAGCTCTCATTTTTATTTCATCTAACGCTTCCCATCAACCATACAAAAGATTCACAGGAAAGCTTCCAACCTCTTACTAGTTTTGATTGAAAGTCCCAATTGTCTGTTTGGTGGATGGAAGAGAGAAGAAAGCAATATTGGGAAACAGAAGGGTAAATGCGACATTTTAGCCTGGTTGGCAACCAATCAGAAAATAACAACAATTTTCCACCCTCATTTTATTTTTTTTTTGAAGGAATTCCAAAATTCTCTGCTTGGTTTCTGAGAAAAGAAGAGGGAAGCGTCAGATTCAAGACAGAGAGAAACACAAGCAATAACCCAAAAGCACCACCACCACCACCCAACCACCAGGTGAACATGAAGACCAAACAAAGGAGACAAAAGAGGACCCCAAAAGAATGCAAAGCTTAAAACCCTTCTCTGTTTTCTTCCCATTTTGTCCTCTCACCAAACCAATCAAACAGAAGACCAAATGATGAAGAGAAAAGAGAAATTAATTCACCTTGTAAGGCGATTGGATTGAAGACGATGAGAAGCTTCTTTCTCAGTAGCAGAAGAGACCACACATCTATCAATCCCAGATGTGGTTTTCCTCCGAAACATACCATCGGATCTCTGTGAGACAATTCGAGGGTCTCTAACTCTCACACATCTAAGCCTTTTCTTATTCCCCCACTGCAAGAAGAATTCAGGCTCTAATGTCTTACACGCTTTCTGGTCTTTATCGTCTTTCTCCATATCTGCCAACGGAAAACATCAAAAACAAAAACCAGACCAGAAGTTAGAATCGTTGAAATGACCGATACTCGAGATAAAGAAACATGATAAATGAGTTGGTTAAGACCACCTAGAAGTGACTTAAGGAAAAAAGTGAGGAATTGGGGATACACAAAACTGAATCCGTCATAGAAAACAATGAAAACACTGGCAAAAGACCGAGATTTAACAGCAAACATGTCGAAGACCCAGATTTAAAAATCAACGGAATCCGACTTTAGAGACACGAGGAGAAACGAGAGGAACAAGTACATTGAGAAAGACCCAGAAGTGAGAATCAGAGGAAGGAAAGGAAAAAGTTTGATCTTTGAGAAGATGGAATACATAGATTGCTCAGAAGACCTGTCCGGTGCTTCATATTCAACTAGAAAACGATTAAAATGGGCAAAGAGAACCAAAAAACTTGGAACTGGAGAGAATTGTGTGGCTAAAACGAAGATCTATGAGTGCAGCAGACAAATCAAAGGCTTGACTTGTCATTGAAATACCTCTGTGAAAAGAGAGAAACAGAGACGAAGAAGAGAGAGGATAAATGAGGAGAAGAGGAAAATAGAGTCTTACCATGAGACAATTGCATGATTAGGATGAAGTCCCTTGAACAGAAACAATATCCACGCCGAGGGAACCAGTGAAATCCCTCAAACAAGAAGAAACACCAGATCGTTTTTTGCAAACTAAGAGCTACAATTCTCTCTCTCCCTCTCTCAAATTCTTGTTCAATTTGTTTGTGCTCAGAGAAATTGTTGCCTATTATCTGCAATCTCTCTCACTGTTTCTCTTTTTCTCTATGTTTATTTGTCTTTATTATCTCCTTCACACAGTTTGTTTCTCTAAACCTTTTCCTGGTTTCTTCTTCTTCTTCCTCTGCTTTCTGTGTTCTTCCATCTCTATCTCTATTCTGCCTATTTATTTCCCTCCGGTGGATAACTGAAGATTATTACAACCGTTGGATGGAGAATCGACGGTGCGATGACACTTTGAGAGCAGTGTGTGTCTCTCTTTCCAAGCCCAACTTGATTAACCAGCCGACGGTCCCTACTTTGAACAGAACCTGGTTGCTATAATGGGCTTTTATAGATCCATTAGAATTGGGCTAATTTTGTTTCTTTACCATAGGTTCTGTTTGATCCCTTTTCAATTAAAAAAATGATTGATTGAAAATTAAAGACCTTTTATTTTAATTTTTTTATTTCCATTTTTAAAGTACACTAGTCAATAATAAATTTGTTTATTTTTATTTATAAATATAGTTTATAAATGTATAAAAAGATAAATTATAAATAAAAAATAAAAAATTCTGATTTTAGGTTTTTATAAAATTTTTCTATAATTAATAATTAGTATAATCTACTGATAAATATATATTTTAAAGGTATATAAATTTTTTTAATTTAAAATTTTAATATATTTTATATTTAATTGTCATAATTAAATTAGTTTTATTAACAAATCTGAGGGCTTGTTTGTTTCATTTTTCATGTTTTGTTTTATGTTTCTATTTTTTAAAA
>JAOXYD010000002.1:7796549-7807479 GCA_028565735.1 Pinacopodium congolense
AGTTCAAAATATACAAATTGCTTTAAACTATCAAATTTTTTATGTTCAAACATTCATACTTATATTTAGCCATTTAAATCCAAATTTTTGTGCTTCAAATTTCTCTAATTTTTTATTGTTGTTGTTATTGTATTTTTTTCATCTTCAAAGAAGTTGTTTAACTTGTTTATGTGATTTTGGAAGGCTAGAATCATTAGTTTATAGGGATGGAACGTTAACAACATATATTTTGATAATTTTAAATTTTTTAATTTCTTCTTATGTCAATCCATCTGTTTAATGCTCTAATTTCATTTGTATTGTTGCAATCCATTTTTGACTATTGGATTAATATTCCAAATAGGCTTGTTGTGTTTTAAATTACACATTTTAGTGGAGTAAAAATGTTGAACTATTGAGCTAAAACTTAGGTGCCACATATATTGATAACTTGTGTTCATATTGCTTAATTCTGATTATTTGATGCTTTCATTTAATTTTTGTTGCATAAATTTGTTTGTTTATGATTTTTTGAGGGATTTGCAAACTTTTTATATTGATTTTTGTGGTTGAAAGTTTGCAAAAATGTTTATATAGGTTGAATTTTAGAGAAACACCATTTAAGGTTTGTTTTGGTTACTTAACTTGAAGATTTGATTGTGTTGATTATTGATTGTAGCATAGACTATTTTTTGCCTTTAAAGTAGAGTTTAAAGGTTGCTCCTTACCTATATTAAAGAAGGTTTGAATTATGTTAATTTTTTAATGTGAATTGGATTGTTTTATACCATTGTATGAGCATTAGGGCGAATGTATAAGGCATAAAACATTGCATTGATTGTATTTAATCCCTTATCTTACATTAATTTTAATCAGATTTTTGCTAAACTATATAAGTTTGATTTGAGTTTTTGGTAGCCTGCTTCCCTTTCCCCCAAATTTTAAGAATGACATTGGCTGCTGTTCATTTTTGATACTGTAGTTCAAGATGGAATTTCTCTTTCAGTTTTAAGTTTTGTTGTTTCCTCTTTCTTTTTGTTATGTTGATGTGGAAGATGCCTGAACTACTTGTTCTTCAATTGTGTGTAAACCAACTTAATGTGAGAAAGAGTTGATCTTGTAAGATGTACTCATAGGTCAATAAAGAGGTAGTGACACCACATTTCCTCAAATATCTCACCTCAGGATCTGAGAATCCTGGCATTTGTTTTTTCTTTCTAAGAAAACGGTGCAATCTTACATTGATTTAATCATTTTTCCTCCAATATATTCTGAATAGGATCCGAGATTGGCTTGCCTAACTTTCCTTACTCATATAAGTCTTCCAGTGCAATTTGGATCACGAAGAATCTTAATCTTTCTAATTTTTGTGGAACTATATGCTTTTGTTCTTATCAAATAGTTCTGAAAAGAGCATGTAGATCCACTCTCTTTCTTAATGTAAACAATGACAGCGCTTCTGTTTCATTGGAAGGATCTTCCTGTTTATCCTGTGTGCCCTATGCATGAACCATAGATCAACTTTTGGTTAGTTCTATGTCGTGAATGCTATCTGAAGCAATAACAATGCATTTGGAGATTAGAACAAATGACTTATTCACTTTCTTTGTTTGGAAATTTATGGGATGTGCTCTTTCAGGATTTTGAGTTTTGGCTTTCCTTTTCCTCTGTATGTTGTTGCAGTGACACCTCGGTAGGTGTTGAGCATGATTCTTTCAACACCTTCTTCAGCGAGACTGGCTCAGGCAAACATGTGCCAAGAGCTGTGTTTGTGGATTTAGAGCCCACTGTGATCGATGAAGTTAGAACTGGTTCTTATAGACAATTATTTCACCCGGAGCAACTTATTTCTGGCAAGGAGGATGCTGCCAATAACTTTGCTAGGGGGCATTATACAGGTATGTTTTATCAGATGATTCACTATCAAAATGGCTCTCTTGTTCTCATAGTTTTTGTCTTTCGGTGGCTGAAAGCTTCCATTGCTGTTGAGTATGGCAGTGGGGAGGGAGATTGTTGATATATGCCTTGACCGAGTGAGGAAATTGGCAGACAACTGCACTGGACTGCAAGGATTTTTAGTGTTTAATGCTGTTGGTGGCGGCACAGGATCTGGTTTAGGCTCACTACTTTTGGAACGATTGTCAGTTGATTATGGAAAGAAATCAAAACTTGGCTTCACCATATTTCCTTCTCCCCAGGTTTGCATTTTAAGCCTAGAGGAAAGACAACATTGGTATATTAAATTGGGCTTTGTTTGCAGTCAATAAAATAAAAGCAATTGTTAATATTGTTCTTCTGCAAGACCTCTGTAAGCACAGATATTTATCAAACTGACTTGCATGGTTAGCATAGTTATAGCATAAACACAAGGGAAACAAAAGGGTTTTATCAAAGAGTTTGAATTAGACATGACTTTTTGGCTGATGTTCTATATTCCATGAGTTAGGAATGTAGGACAATGAATAACATCAGAAAACTAAGATCTAGTCTGCTGTGTCCTGATGAAGGACTTCCTTTTAGCAACATATATTTTATTAGCCTTCTTTTCAACAGCACATGTTTCTGGCATTTATTGTTGGCCGTTTTACTAGATTGTGCCTTGGATTGTGATCGCTGATACATTACAATAACATGAACAATACTGGGTGGCTTCTTACAGCATATTATTAATGATCATGCAGGTTTCCACTGCTGTTGTTGAACCTTACAATAGTGTACTCTCCACTCATTCGCTTCTTGAACATACTGATGTAGCTGTGCTCTTGGACAATGAAGCTATCTATGATATCTGCAGGAAATCCCTAGACATAGAAAGGCCAACTTACACCAATCTGAACCGATTGATATCCCAAATCATTTCTTCTTTGACCACTTCCTTGAGGTTTGATGGTGCTATTAATGTGGATATCACTGAGTTCCAGACAAACCTTGTGCCATATCCTCGTATCCATTTTATGCTGTCATCATATGCCCCTGTAATTTCTGCTGCCAAGGCTTACCATGAGCAGCTATCAGTTCCTGAGATAACAACTGCTGTCTTTGAACCCCCAAGTATGATGGCCAAATGTGATCCAAGGCATGGGAAGTATATGGCTTGTTGTCTAATGTACCGTGGAGATGTTGTACCAAAGGATGTTAATGCTGCAGTTGCCAGCATTAAGACAAAGCGCACTGTCCAATTTGTTGACTGGTAAGCTTACATGCCACCTTGTCTTTACTTAGGAGGGATTTTGGGTTAACACTTGCTCAAATACAATTGAAATATTGCTTCATTGGTGTTACACCCGCTATGTGGGTTATTGACATTCCTATTTCCTTCTCTTGTTCTGTATGGAAACTAGGTGGATATTCTCTTATCTTGTTTGGTTTTTACCATCTAACTTGCAACCGTTGGTTATTCATGAGTGGTGATTAATCGAATATAATGTGTCTTGAATAGAAGTTTATATAATCCAAACACCGAATTTTAGAACTAGGGAATTGCCTGTTTAGGATTCTTTCTTGTCTCTGTTTGGTACTCCGGAATATTACCTTTTTCAATTGTACTTGTGCTTAAACTGAAAAGTAAGGATGTTCTTTATGAAAAAAGGTATAACTGTGTAGAACAAGAATTCATCTGTTTTTAGACTGATTTTCCTGCATGATTAACATTCACAACCCAATAATTCCATCAATTAAAAGAAAAAAAAAGAAAAACTATGTGGCTTTGATATTGCATTACGAAATTATTACAATTAACTTAAAGGTTCAGCTTGACTTTAAGAGAAATTTTAGTGTTATAGGGTGGCCTATGTCCTGCAGTATATTCACTAACAAACAAATTCTATTTCAGAAGGAATAAAAGGTACATTTTACAAAATGTCACCGGAGAATAAATTGTGATGTAAAAAATTTATGCCTATGATTAATTTTCTTCTGTGTCATTTCTTTCATTGACACAAAATTTATGTTTCATGTGTGTATCAGGTGCCCAACTGGTTTCAAATGTGGTATCAACTATCAGCCACCAACAGTGGTACCAGGAGGTGATCTAGCTAAGGTGCAGCGTGCAGTTTGTATGATAAGCAACAACACGGCTGTAGCTGAGGTTTTCTCCAGAATTGATCACAAATTTGATCTCATGTATTCCAAGCGAGCATTTGTACACTGGTATGTAGGTGAAGGCATGGAGGAAGGTGAGTTCTCAGAAGCTCGCGAAGATCTTGCTGCTCTCGAGAAGGACTATGAAGAAGTTGGTGCAGAAGGTGTTGAGGAAGAAGAAGGGGAAGATTACTGAATGCTGTTTAATGGTGCATCAATGTCATTAATTCTATCTATTCGCATATTTGTTTGTGTAGGGTGCATATTGGCATTACTATTTCTTATCATTCATGTGCTCAGACCATGAACTGTCCTTCACACTGTTGCAACTTTCTAGTTGATGGTCGTTGCTCGAATTACAATTTCTAAGATGTACTATATTTGAGCCTATGTCTCATATGCTGTATGCCAATAAAATCAGTTCCTTTTCGTTTGAATAAGCGTTATTCTACTCTTTGGACATATTGTGTATTTGTGTGGAAATGGTGCAGAAACTGCAGCCGTACTCCATTGCCAACTGAAAATGCTATAATTCTCGAGGTATCTAGTCATTTGACAGCTAAAACTGGTTATGGCTTTCTATCAAATGTTGATCAGGTTGTTAATAGAACTATTAACTCCTAAAAAATGGCTCACATTTTTCAGTTCAAGCATGGTTAAGCCCTTGATTTTGAAAGCTTCTCGGTCTTTGTTCAAGGCCTCTAAAAATCTTGTTTGCAGATAAATTATTCATAATTTCAAACTTGTGAAGTCATCACATTTCTGACAAGGTTTATAAATTAAGTGCCACTTGACCTGTGACTGTGACCAACTCTGTAATCAGCCCAGAATTTCCAGAACTTGTATTGAAAATTGAGATGTAGATAGACTCAACTACACTAAACTAGTTTTTAAGGCGGCTAATGACGTACCCCTGATTAGCCCCAAGAAAAAAGTTACCTGTTGTCTTTTTCCTTCTGGAATTTCTATCCTGTAAGAGCACAGATTCTGCTATTATGTGAAGATTATACGATCTTTGCATTGCTGGTAGCTCTCTTCACTTTTGATTGATTGGAGTTTGGTTTATGTGTATACATTTGAGCTATGAGACAAACAAACTGATTTTTTCTCATTGATTTATTGCATTGATAATCCATCTTCTTCATTTGGTACTTGGAAGAACATTCCTTCTTCGTCCGAAAATTCTCAATCTTGATCATGAAATAAGTTGTCCTCCAGGCTGCTAGATGTCCTGTTCATAAGTCAACGTTACTGCAGCTTGGCAGGAGATATTCTTTCATGCTCTTGGATCTCTTGGGAAAGTAGAAATTTGTCCTTTCTTGTGGGTGTAACCCTGGACCTATTCTATAGTCTAATTCTCTGAAGATTTCTAATTATTATCAAAATGTTTTCATTTCAAAAAGCTTCAAAGATAAGTGATTGGGAATATTGCTTGTGCCAGATGCTCTCCTGCCAGAGAATAAAGAATTAAAAAGTTATTTGATTTCATTATTGTCATACCTTTCTATTCATGGTCCATTCATCCTCAAACAATGGCCGAAATTCAGTTCTCGTTGACTTTGGATCCTCTCAATAAGGGTTTTGCCTTTAACCATGACATCAACACTTTCAGACCGCTTCAAAAAATCGACAGGCTTCTTATGAAAATTGCGGCTTTGGTCCCCAGAGTAAGCAGTCAGAGGATGGGCTCCAATTTTCCTGAACACCATCTTCTCCCTTGATCTGACAAATTTATAGCAAACCCTAAAGTGAAAGTTTATAGCTTTTCTTCTGAAAACTGGCTGATGCCATGACAAACTTTTCAATGTAATTATTAGGATCGAAGGTCTCAATCAGTAGACCTTCCATAATTAGTGACTATGATATTAGTTGAAAAGTCATTTTAAAGATTCCCACTTGAAACTTTAGGAAGCTGCAGCATGCTCCTCAATGCTTACGAATCATTGTCATCAGCACTGTGGTATTAAAAAAAATCTATTTCAATTCATAGTTTTTATAATACTTTTTGTGTTCGTCACGGATTACCTAAGCTTCAGTAAAATATACTCGCATTTCTAAAATTAGCATAACAATTTTATCACATAAACTTAGTTTGGATACAACTCTAAACTAAAATAATGGCTGAAAACAGAAAAAAACGAGATTTTTTATCATTAGAATCATAAACTCTTGGAGAATTGTTAACATATTGGAGGAAGATCCCATAAAAGAGCTTCAGTAGGATCATGGAAAGTGTCCATATACTCTTGCACCCCGTTCATTGCATATAGAGATGCTGATATCTGTCTTTCCACTTTCATCCTGTCAAATTCTGAAAACTGCAAGTCACTTCCCTCTGTTACCGATATGGTCCCTGGAAGATCAAGAACCTCTTGAGCAAACGAAAATTGATCCAATCCAGGACCAAAACCCCTCCACGAAAGATTAGTCTGAGAAGTTCCAAACTCAAAATCCGCTAAGCAGTTGCTCATGTCTGGTTTATACGCATCATCAAACAGTTGACTATCAGAAATTGTCTCACTAGAAGAAGAATTCCTCACGCTTGACCCACAACTACTAGTACTAGTAGCGTCACTGCTGGTCTTATTAGTAATGGAAGAAGTTGGTGGGGTAGAAACTTCAACACTCTCTCTGAGACTCTGTTCTTGTTTAACACCTTTCTTGTTGTTGAGGAGGTCCCTAATCCGAGAAGCAAGAGGAGAATCCGTGGACACATGAGTGACGAAGTTTGTACGAGTATTGGATCCTCGAAGAAGGCAAGCGGCTTCATCATAAGCTCTTGCAGCTTCTTCGGCAGTTTCAAAGGTACCTAGCCACATCCTTATCTTCTGTGTGGTGTCCTTGATCTCAGCTACCCATCTCCCAGAAGGCCTTTGCCTAACACCAACGAACTTTTTGTTGTTGTTAGGACTGTTTCTTCCCTTGAATTTGCTTGTTCTTCGGATTGGAATAATTGCTTTCTGATTCTGGAACTGAATTTCCATTGAAGTCTTATTTAGACAATGCAGGCTAAAGAGTTCGAGAGTGAAGAAAGCTAAGACTGGTTTACAAGAGAAAAGAGAACAGCTGTTCTCTTAGAAATGAAGAGCTTGTCTACAAGTGATTTGATTTTCAGATGGACATTTATATATATAAATATACATTGGTAAAAATTTTTAATTATCAAGTTGGTGCTAATACCATAAACATACATATAATTGTTTTATGGTGTTTGTAGGCTTATGCCACCACAATAAAGAATTGTAGACAAGGTATCTATCAAAGGAGAACTACTCCATTACATACATACCCTTTGCTTGGTCAAATTTCTAATTTTTAAGATTATTTACAAATTGATAATCGTTAAAATTGAAGATCAATCAGGAACTATAACCTGGAATTATTAGGCTAACATAGCAAGGATTGATGCCTTCTAGGTCAAACGTTATTGGCATGGTTCATGACTTTTAAGCAAAAGAACAAAAATATTCAAGAGTTTAAATCTTTTGTTTAGTATTGCTATGAGTTGTAATTTTTATTTATAGTTTTGACATATTTATATTGATTTTTGTGTTTTATCCTCGATTTTTGTGTTGTATTAGTGTGTTGTCTTTTTCGATTTCTGTATTAAAAACTAAAATAAAAAACATAAACCTTACCAAACAACCCCTTACAAATTAAGGCATGATTAAGTTTTTTTTTGTAATTTTTGTAATTTTTTATTGAATTTATGTATTTTTAAAAAATTTTATATTGTTGTTCTTGATTTTTGTGTTGTATTAACGTGTTATTTTTTATTTCTATTTTATTTTTTTTAACTTTTATATTTAAAAAAACTAAAAATCAAAATAAAAAAAACTCATCCGAACATGCTATCAAGAGTCTTGGGTGCAAGTGCTTTAACATCCTTGAAACATATCTTTGAATTGTAAAAACTATAATGAAATGTACTATTAATCAATATTCAATGAATTTGAAATAGAATCAGAAGAATTGGTTTAAAAGGGTACATTGATCATTGATTTAAAACTATTAATCATTGTTAAATTTAGTAATTATGTACATTGATTTCCCCTAATGACACAACTCATTGATAAATGATAATCACTTCTTAGGATTCTAAAGTTCATCGCATTTTTCGATCTAGCGAGTTAACCCGAGTCACAACTTTATCATGTTAGGATACCTGTGTGTGTAAGGAATGAAAGGAGTCATAGGGACTGAGTCATCATCTCCTTTGTCCCCTTTAACTTGGTCAAAATACGACAAGAGGGTGTTGGAGTCCCAGATGTCTGCCACGTGGAAGCACCAAAATAACTCTCCGAATGAGCCCAAGAGCTAAAGGTACAAAAGCAAGAACAGGATAAAGAAGACCTACACCTGGACCTAGTCATTCGCTAAACAGACAAAAGAATATCTTAACGTGCACGCTGCGTTTGGTCTCTAACCTCTGCTTACCTAATTACATCACCAGAAACCCTAAAAAAAAAAAAGTCGCTTATTTGCGTTATATTACTCTCAGATTCCTTTGGCTCTGCTTGCCATGACATCTAACCTTTTGGTTTAGTTATGTTTAAATAAGGTTTTGCTTGTCCAAGAATGACTCTTTAATGATTTTCTTTTTGTAGTTTTTATACACATCTCTATGTCCGATTATAACTTCCGATTCATAGATAATAATAGTGTTACTGCTTAAGCGTGCATGTAAAGAGCACTCCGGATTAGCTGGTGCTCTCTTGTTATTGGTTTCAGCCACTTCTTGTTATTGTTCATCTGTAACTACTTTACTGTTAGTTACTATATTTTACGGTTCACTTTTTAAACAAAACCGTAAGAGTTCCAAGCCACTTATCAATTATAATCGAAGAACCAAGGAATAAAGAAATAAGAACAGAGAAGGAACTGTTCATGACAAGTGGCGTGGGATGCCTTATTAAGACAAAAAAGAAAAAATTGTAATAAAACCATTTTCTCACAATAATTATCTGACCTGAGGTCACCGATGGAGAGATTAACTTGAACAGATAGATGTCCATACAAGACCTTTTTGGATATTCTTCCTTCTTTGAAGCAAAAACTATGATTTGTTTGTAACATTGTCTCTTTCAACGTTCTCTATTTACCTAAATAAAGTTCTACTATATAGACCTAAATATATGGCTCTTTGGCATGGGGACCGTTTCTAATTTAAATCATGTTGACCCAAAATGAGACTAGATGTCTTTGTTTAATAGCAATTGGGTTGGTACATTTTTTTGTTTCCTGATATGTGTTATTATTTGTCGACTTATGTGCGTATGTGCATATATATATATATATATATATACTAAAGCTAGAAGTTAAAGAAAACTACCTTAATTTCCTTGAATTATATAATTTGCTTCTTTTATTGGCTGGAAAGAACAGGGGGATTCTTCATCAATTTTGATTAAGTAGATTCCATTATGGTGTATTTTAATGCGTTATATATTTTATATATAAAATCACATTTGAAATTTCTCATTCCATTCCAAAATTTTAAATGTTACCATCTTTAATATAACTTAAAATTTTTAACTTAGACATAACACATTAAAATATCACTAAAATTATAAATTTATTACAATTTTTAATTATCTTTTAATTTTAAAGTTAAATCTTAATTTTATTTTTAAAATTCATACAAATCTCAACATAGTTTCTCAATTTTTTTTCAATACTTTAATTCGAAAGCCTAAGTTCTAGTGTGGAGGAGAAGGTTCAATTCTTTTTTAACTAATAACATTTAAGTTTTCATTGCAAAAAATTATGTCAAGATGCACAACCCTCATCAACGTAAAACAAACCATGTCCAAGGATATAGCAGCAGTAAATGGCACAATATAGAAAACGAATGTCCCTTAAACAGAGACATTTACACAAAATCAACATAGAAGAAGCTATACAAAAGATGTTTAAAGAGATTTCTGACAAAAATGAGAATGAAGAAGTAATTTTTGGTTCAATTTCTATTTCACCAGAGAAAGCTTATTTATAAACTCTTCTACACAATAGAAGTTGTAACAAAAAAAGAAAGAATTTGTAATGAAATTAACAAAACTTAAACAGAAAGAAAGAAAGAAATCAGGAAAAAAAAAAAAGATGAATGGGCTTGAAGGTTTAAAAGGCTATAGTGTTCTGGGTTTAAGGAATCCAAAAGACAGGCCTAATAAGACATCAGGCCCCTGGATCGCATGAAACCCATGCAAATGACCTGAGCACACTTAAGAGAAAGCAAACCTAGAATTGATTATATATTGAATCTTAAAGGGATGTTTGGAATTGTTGTCATTTTTAATTTTTAATTTTATTTTATGAATTTATATTAGTTTTTATATATTTTTACGCTTTTTTGTTGTTGTTGTAATAATATATATATTTTTTAATTTTTATATTATAAAAAATAAGAAATCAAAATTAAAAACAGAATGAAAACCAGACAAGCTCTGAGTTGTGTCTTCGTCCATATTCATCCCACGTAGTTGTGCTTTTGGGCCATTATCTCTCAGCATAACCTTGGACGATGAGTCCATATCAATGCAAACTCCTGTAAACCCATAGATAATGTTGTAGGCTTTAGCCACTGATTTCTTTGAATGTAATAAAAGTATTATTATTTACATAAGCTCAATTCTTTTAGAGATAATATTTTTTAAAGGAAATATTCATTTTTATGGCTTCAGAAAATATAAATGAAACAGACTGTTTAAAAATAGTAGATTTTGTTAATTCTTTTCTTTTTGTTTTTTAAGTCAACTTTATAAATTATTATTTATTCTTCTATAATATTATTTAATTATTATATAATCTTAATTCATCATATAATTTTGTGGTCTATCCGTAATTATAAAATATCAAATAAATAAAAAAGTTA
>JAOXYD010000002.1:7809107-7822599 GCA_028565735.1 Pinacopodium congolense
TAGCCATCTGAGCAAGAAACTCATTAATCAAGGAATAGATCCAAGGACTCACAAACCATTGAACCCTACCCCTAATTGCACTCAAGTTGCTCATGATCCAAATCAAACCACAAATCCTACTTCTCAGTTTGAGGAACCTGGCAGAGCTTATAGGGTTATAGCCACCAAAGTAAGTGGAAATTTCAAGATGGTTTCTCCAGACGAGCACCGGAATGAGGTTGTTCACAATAATGAGGAGAATTGGCCAAACGGTGATGGAAGTTTGATGGGATTGCAAGGATGCCATGGATCTAGCAATGGTGAAGACTGCTTAGGAAATGGAAATGAGGACACGTTCTCTTCTTTTCTGGATTCTCTGGTGAATGAAAGCTTTCTTGGGAACCATCAGCACCAGCAACTCAGTATGATTATGCAATCAATTCAACCTATTGGTGCTACTTCACAGAATTTCAATCCCAACACCGAATGGGATGCTGATGTCATGTCTTCAATGGCAACCTTAGGTGGTGTTGATGATGCTTTAACTAATCATCCTGCTTGAGCCTGCACGCAAATGCTAAAGAGCATCAGATTTGACAAGATGTTTAATACTATTCGTATAATGTTTGTGTTATGGTGTGTTTTATGGGTTTTTCTTTTTTCTTAGGTATATAACATTCTCGCTTTGGGAAACTAAGGAGGCATAATGTCTGCTTACATGGTGCCTCCTCATGCATGAAACGTGACGTGGTTTGTGGTGCCTCCTAATGCATGAACGTGATATGTGGACTGTGTGTAATTTATTGTTTCCTTACATACAATCTATAAGAAGACCTGATTAATATCTTTATTCTCTAGTACAAGCATGCACACAAACATTCACGCATATTTATTCTGGTTTTTGTGTTTTATTTACATACTAAATCGAGATGTTTTCACACATACTTTGTTATTATGGAGTGTACTACCATATATGCTTATTTTCACAAAACAAAAAACAGCTTATGTGCTTTCACCTGGGGTATGGGAAGAAAATTTCTCCTCTGATTGTACTTGCCAATGAGCCTTTTGTTTCAAATGACGTTGATCTCCCCACAATATATCGATCCTAGTGAAATGTGTCCAAATTAGACACAAATTTTGAAATAGAGGGTGTTTTGTAGGATTCAACTAAAGTATGTTTGGTTTAGTTTTTTTTTATTTTTCATCGATTTTTGTGTAATTTTTGTACTATTTAAAAAAATTTTAAATAATATTTGTGTATTGTTTTTATTAATATATATAGTAATTTTTTGGATTTTTGTATTAAAAATAGAAATAAAAAATCAGAATAAAAAAAATCAAGCCCTTATATATCAGAAAGCATTTGTGACTAATGTTCTTATATACTTTAAATATATTACGTGATATCTAATAATGTTTAGATTTTTTTTAGCGGTGGTGACTACAAATGTTCATCAATCACTGCTCACATAATCAACCCTTTTATGTGATATTGTAATTGTATACAATTGTAATTGCATAATCTTCAATAAGTATTGCAAAAATCACCACAGCCACTGAGGTTATTTTTCGTTGTAATATATTAGAATCTAGAGTCTCTTAGTAGCACTTGTTGCTAAAGAACTAACAAGCTTGCTCACTGAGGTCAATTGATTTGGTACTCAAGCAAGTGTGACCAATGCCAGCAGTTAGAATATAATTTGATGCATAATGCTGGACAATTGATAGTAGTACTTCATTAAGCATGTATATCTCACATGTAAATATGTAATACTGCCAACCGTAGTCAGAAAAAGAGGTTAATAATCATGGTCGATTAATTTAGACCGGGCAAGTAAATACATTATCGGTTATACCTATACATTAATGGATTTCAATCATCTGAATTAATCCTATCTTTTCTTTTGATATTACTGTGAAATAGTATTTGATAAATTTGCTTATCTAAGTGTTCCTCAATGTGTCACAATGAGCAAACAATAATTGGAAATGTTTGTGTTGTTGATAGTTAAAATGCTTAAATAAATCCTTCAAACAAGAGATTACATCCTATTCATGACCTAAAATGATCTCAACCATTGCCTTTCTAGTACTCAACACTCAGTTGCAACAATATTTTACGATGAATTAGAGAGAAAGTACTTAATATTAATACTAACATTCTTACTGAAAGTTTTGGTAACAACCTAAAATAAAAAAAATTTAGGAGATATTTAGTTGGGTTGTGTGTTGAAGTTTTTTGTTGTAATTGTTGCGTTTTTGTATTGATTTTTGTGTTTTCTTTTTCGATTTCTGTGATATATTAATGTTTTTTTTTTCAATTTATATGTTTAAAAAAGTAGGAAATCAAAACAAAAAACCAAAGCTAAATAAATAAGACATAATTTTTCTACATGCATATTTGGACTTCTGCCTCTCATTTACGTCCAACATCCAAATCAATTTATTACATATGCTAGAAAAGGTCTACCTATATTTATTTAAGCACCATCAAGGTGCTGTAAGTTAAGGCTCAACCTTGTTACCCCTCGGAAGAGGCCTTGATTTTCTGAAGCTGATCTTTTAGTTTGATCATATATCTGCACATGTGAGTCGCTCTTTATTACAATTTCACTTTATCATTTTGTTTTTGAGAAAATGCACAATTTCACTTTATGCAAAAGCTTCTAATGGACCTTATCATTGATAGACATTTTCCCTTACCTGATCAGTTGTCACTGTAAAGTCTCATGATATTTTAGGTTAATATTTAATGATATGAAAATTATCTGCTCATCAGTAGACATCTAATATTATCAAAATTTTCCAATTCTAAGGATGTCTACGAACTATTTTCCCAAGTAATAAGAAAAAAGTAGTAAGACGACTCACTCACTCACTCAAAAACCTTAAATCGTGGCGTTATACGTACTTAGAATCTGACAATTCCAAGGTTCCAGGAAGCATGGACACACCTAGTTTTAATACATTTTGATCCTCTTTCTTCATTTTTTAAATTTTCAATTATGTTTTCTTCATTTTCTTTTCTCCACATATCTCATGCAGTTAGACATTACACTACTAGCTAGTACCATTTTTCAAGAACTCGACCAAATAAATGCCTTTGTGTATTTTAGCATTCATTTTTACAGTCGGGAAGTTGCAAATTCGTGAAAACAACTTTGTATGTACCTCTTAATTTCTCATCCCAACACGAGAAGAGAACATATGGTGATCATCTGCCTACATAGAAGTTGAAGGAATAGACTAGAAGTTTCACTTTCTTAAGTTTTAAGAAGTTATTGATTCAAATTCTCATCCGAGTAGGTTTTCGGGAAGAGAATGGCCACCCTTTGAATGAAAAAAAGAAAGAAAGAAGAAGCAATATAGGCAAGAACTATTACTATTTGAATCTCCAATCTTATATATGCATAATTTTTTTCTTAGCAATTGAAAATGTTCTACCAACTAAATTGTACAATGGACGGTCCATCTATATATGCTTGATACCATCACTCATTGGTGAATGAAGTCCAAATGGCTGAAAATTTGAAGAAGAGTTATATTTAATTTTTTTACCAACTATAAATATTTTCCGTTTGAAGAAAAATTTCCTAAAAGTTTCTTTTAGGAGTCATTAAATTAGCCAAATATGACTATATTTGGCTTCTAAAAGAAAAAATAACTCCTCATAGAAACATCTTTCATTAATAGTTGCAAAAAAAAAAAATCAAGTTTCATACTTATAGTCTTTATCTGTTATATGCACGTATATTCTTTCATGCAGGTTGCTTGGAAGGCAAACAAATTAGAGGCTCAGATATTATAGAGATCCTTTTTCTTGCTTTGTTTCTTTCTTTCTTGAATATCGAAGTGCATGAATGAGATGTTTTGGATGCAATGTGCTACAGTTAGGTGGAGGTGGGGGTCATACACAGGAGTGTGGTTATGAATTGGTGAATGAAAGGTGCTCTGTTGGCCCTTAGGTGTAAGTTTCTAGGAACAACTTAGCTAAGTAGGGGGGAAAATGTGACAATTTGTGGTTGACAAAATTGTATATTGAGAAGGTTCAAGTGTGAAACACTTGGATGAAATTCATATTTTCTGTTTGATAACTTTGACTCCCTATTTGTAAATTCTAGTTATCACATCGAGGAGTTTTGCACCTTAATTTTGTGGTCAGGAGTATAGACAAATATACGACTTATTAAGAAATAGAAACTCTTTTTAGAGGGGATTGTACTTCTATAACAACATTATTCACAATTTTAAATTAAAGTAATTCTTTTCTGTAATTAGAAATCTCTTTTATCTTTTTTTTTAAATTAACTGTTTTTCTATGATAAATTTCTGTTCAACTCTTTTACTTTAATTATTATTTAAAAAATTTCATAACTTAAAATTAATTAAATAAGTATTTTTTTTGTCAACTATACTAATAATTTAATGAAAAACTTATTTTCATTGATGTTCATATCTATTATATTTTTGTAAATAAGATATTAAAGATAATATTCAAATGTGAAAGTCAAATTGATAAGCAGAGGGGTTCCCTTTCCTTGCCATCCTGAGTTTTATTATTTTATAAAGCAATTTCAAAAATAAAATCCTTAATATGCAAAGTCAATGTGAAGAAGAAAATTTAGAAATCATCCAAAAAAATTATTAAAATTATAAAATAAATCTTTTGACTTTACGGAAAATTAAATTTATGGTAGTATTCTAATTAGTATAATGATTCAAAACTTAATGTAGGACAAGGGTAAGTAAGAGAAAAATCTATCTAAGAAAGACAATTACAGAAATATTTGTCCTGCTTAAATATGAAAACAGGATCATGTGACATCTCAAAGCCTCCACATTTGTTAAGTTAGAGTTCCTTTTATCTTACTTGTCTAATTCCTTGAACCCTAACCTCGTCCAATCGTTACAGGAATTTATGCAATTAATTATGAGGGCGAGGGAAGTCCTAAGAATATGCAACTTATATTAAAATGCTTATGAGACTTTACTATGACTGTCGACATTCCATGTCTTCTGAATATAGTCGAAATTTTTAAGGCTTTAACTCTTAATTTCTAGAAGTATTTCACATAGAAAACGTAACTGATATATCAGAGAATCAGTAGGTTTCTATACGTCTAGCACAAAAGCTTGCAACAAAACATATTAAAAACACTTTGTAGTTTATAAGCAACGTAGTTGAGAAATCAGACATGTGTAGTAGGTGACAAGATGATGAGAAGTGGGTAGGTAGGTGACACGATCAAATGTATTCTTAGTAGTTGTAGTACATGCTCTGATAAAGTATCTCACTAAGTTTTTAACTTTTTATTAAATATAACAAACTCTTAATTTTTTATTTGAAAAAATATTTCATGACACTCTTGTAAAAAATATTTAAAATGTTATATCTTAAGAGGAATTTTAAATATTTGTTCTTATAACAATTATTAATAATCACAAAAAATTTATATAGTTGAATTCTATTTTAATTTGATTTTAAGCCCACCGTGACTTTCTGAAAGAGCGGAAGTAATTAAGTAGGTAAAGATCACACGATAATCTTGACTCATGGATGAAGCTCATGCAACATTGGTCTGCTCCTAACCTCACCTCACGCCTCTACCATGCAAATGCAAAGAAGCCATTCTAAAGCTAATTCACAACACCTCTTCACCAGTACTGTCCCCCTCCTACCTACCTCCCTAACAACACGTTTTACACTTTTCTTTTACCCTAATACATAATTACTCCAACACTTCGTACTGTACTTAGTGTAATCAACCTCGGTAAACACTCACACATTTCATGATCATAGTATTGAATTATGGCTTTTTTACATTAATTAGTTCAAAGATTCACAAAGTTTTCATGAACTATCTAGCACTGAACTACCGCAGTCGGTTGCTAGCTGTTCAGAGTTGCTCCGACGTTGAACTACTCACAAATAAGTTGGAAGACAGAAGAATTCGGTGATATAGATTCTACCATGTGTTAGAAAATTAACAGAAGTAACATAACTGGAAGAGTTAGCAATCTAACAGTAGACTATATCCAATGGATTAATCACCCCTTGAAAGTTAAAGAAGAAAAGTCCCTGAATATTCATTGCTGAAAACACAACAGAGAACATAGTAATAAGAACAGTAAGTGAGTAGTACTAGGTGCTTATGCAAGTCCGGGCAAACTGACCTGAGAGAGCACTGAAACAGTAGAACAAAACGGTGATCGGCTTTGAAACCAAAGTGGTGCAAATATGTAGGGGATCAACGGTGGCCTGAAAACTTGGAGGGAACATATCAGTAAAGATATGAAAAAATCTAGTTACGGATGTTAAATTTAGTGCTGCTGAATATGTTCAGAGACGGTACTGGCAGTTGATTGGTGTTAGATTTTTGTCAGACTTGACGCTTATTAGCCGTCATTCTACTAACCAAACTTTCTAACTGAGGTTATGATGATTTTCTTATATTGACCTACCCTTCCTTTTCAATGTGGTTATCTGTGTCCCATCTGCCCATTAAGAGTCACAAAAAATCTAGTATAGAGGTGCTATTTACTAGATAAAATGTCATTTTTTCTTTTTTTTTTAAATTTATGTGAACTAGAGCTAGCTATTCTCGTAGGTAATTATTTGGTCAGTACTGCTATAAATAAGCAAGACAACAAGAAGAACACAACATCATGCGTGGCGCCAGGTGTTGTCGAGCCCGGAGGATCCCAGCTTCGTAGTTCACTTTTTGAGTATTTGACTTCCCAACTGCTACGCAGTTGACTTTTATTATAAATGGTCTTCCTGTCATCTCAACTTCAGAAAGATTAAAAAATGATTCTGGGCCGATAATTATTTAAGGGTGGAAGGTGGGAACATATTCTTTGCAAGTACAAATGTGTATAATTCTTTATTAGTTTTAGATTAATCATAAAATTTTAAAATAATAGGTTAGAGCATGTTTATTATCAATTTCTGTTTTAATTTTTAATTTTAAATACAAAAATTAAAAAATTTACTAATACAATATAAAAACTAAAATAGAAAGTACAAAAAAAATTATGAAAATATGTAAAATTAAAAATAGAAAACAGAAATAGAAAGTTATACCTAACAACCTAGTTCTGTATTTCATTCTTATATATTTTCTTCGATTTTTATGTGTTTTATAATTGCTATACTATTTTTTTGATTTTTTGTATTTTATTAATGTGTTATTTTTTTAATTGTTATACTATTTTTCAGTTTCTGTATTTAGAAAAATAAAAACTAAAAATAAAAACGAAAATTCATACCAAATATTCCCTTATCTTACTACTATTTAAATACTTGTGGAAGGACAATAAGTTGAGTACATCAAAATTTATGGGTTCAAGATAAATAAGTTCCCTATAAGTAAAAATGAGAATAAATAAATAAAATTAAACATCTAAACCTTTTAAAAAGTTCTTTTAGATATAAAAGGAAATACAAATTCTTTTAATAACCCTAAACTCAGATAAAATTTAATTTTCAAAGGATCGTTTGAATTACTAGCTAATAAATATAATTATTTTACAGCTCAAAAGTTTATAGTATACAACTAAATATTTCATCATATTTTTACTTTGAAATCCAAAAATGTTTCACCATGTTATTTATTTATCATATTTAATTTTATTTATATTACAAAATGAAGAAAAAAGAACCTTAGGTAACTTAAAACCTATTAGTTGTATAAACTGCTAAGATAATATTTTTGGATATGGTGTAAATAATATTCAACCAATATATCAGTCCAACCACGCTTTTTATCTTTAATTTCTTTGCATAAGGAACAGAGATTTTTAATCCATCATGTCTCTTTATAAGTTGATGGTATGATTGATTAATCTATTATAAAATATTGATGATTTAGGTTTCTAAAGAAATTGATGAAACTGTTGTATTGAGTAACTTCATTGATGAAAAATGAAGTTAAAGCTTAAAAAAAATAGACTCTCAAAGAAGAAAGTAGTACTTGCTAACTATTAAAAAAGAAGATTGATTTAGGACTTGTTTGTTTTTTATATTTCGATTTATATTTTATATTTCTAATTTTCTAAATACAAAAATAAAAAACAATACATAAACTAAAAAAATAACACAAAAATATAGGATAAAAATCGAAAAATACTGTAAAACAAAAATAAAATTAATAAAAACATACAAAAAAAAAATAGAAAACTGAACCAAATTGACTCATAAGGAGTAAGTTCTTCAAGAATCCTCTAATTAAAAAGATTATAAATTTAAATTAAGATAAGAAACTACAGATCATTTAAAAATTTTTAAGGTGATAATTAGAGGAGAGCAAAATCACACTAAAATTTGTAAATGTCTTAATTTAATAAGTAATTTATATGGCATTTTCATCCTATGGTATTTGGAATGGATATGCATATTCTTTAAAATAGTGCAAACAAAAGTTTCAAGTTTGAATTATACAACTAAGCAAAGTGGTCAATACAAGTATTTGAATAATTTCATTTATAACAAAATTTCAAACCATTAATTTCATTGTAAATATGAATAACCCTCACAATACATATGAGAGTAAGATAACATTGCCTACGGTGCCATTTTATATTTATTTCACAAAAAGTGAAACTATATTTATCTATATATCTATTTATCTATATATATATATATCAGTGTATAACTTTTCGTATCGTATTGGCGTTGTATAGGTCGAAAAATGATACAAAAAGTTAAAAATTGGTATCAGATTCAAATACTGATTGGTACTAGGCAATACTAGTTGGTACCAGTCGGTACTGGAAAAAAATTAAAAAATAAATTTTAAGAAAATTTTGTATTTTGATTTTTTTAAATTTAAAGTTAAGTTAAAAATTACATAATATAATATAGTTATAGACCATTTTGTAAATTTTATAAATTTAGAAATTAATTTATAATTTTAAATAATTATCCGAAATGGTACCGGTATTAACTGGTACCGGTACAGTACCATTTTTTAGGTCAATCCGGTACCGGTATCGATATGATATTTAATACACTAATATATATATATCTCCTAATACTCAAGAAAAAAAGTGAAAACTTTGAGCAGATTTGAAGAGTTTCTTGTTTTAGTAATATTAAAATAAAAAAATAATACACTAATATAGTATAAAAATTAAAAAAATATATAAAAATTAATAAAATACAGAAAATAAAATAAAAATAAAAATAAAAAATTAAACAAACTATCCCTTTTATTTCCTTCAATTTAAAGATGTTTGACCTAAAGTCATGATATTTAATTGACAAATTCGATCAAATAGGGGAATCAAATTGGTTAAGATGTATACAATTCGCCTACTGGGAAGGGAAAAGGGCAGAACACGTCACATTTTTAAAACAAGAATTTTTGTGTAGGTCCACATCATAGGCCACGGCAGTGATCAGACTTGCGTATATTCTTCTACGATATCATTCATGAAGAAAATAAACATTGGTTATGATTTGATAGACAATAAGACAAAATGGCAATAACGTTAAACTTAGGGCCAGGCCGGTGACATGGTGCTTGTCTAAATGTAATATATACTGCAGACATACCAGGTTTTAAAAAAGCAAATTAAACTTTTTGTCAGTTGTCTTTGACACCCTCAAATGGCTACAGACCATTGGTACATATGCAGGTTTCTGTCTTCATCCCAATGTGGTCCTTTTAAAAGAACAATTGTTATATTCCTGTAACTGGTGGCTATTCGCTCTGTTCTCTCTGCTCAATCACGTTTTCTTTTTCTTGTTTGGATTTGGATTTGGATTTGCATTGGG
The DNA here is from genome assembly GCA_028565735.1 of Pinacopodium congolense. Taxonomy (NCBI): domain Eukaryota; kingdom Viridiplantae; phylum Streptophyta; class Magnoliopsida; order Malpighiales; family Erythroxylaceae; genus Pinacopodium; species Pinacopodium congolense. The sequence goes on from JAOXYD010000002.1 coordinate 7,818,868, forward strand.
ATTTGGGATTTTGGATTTGGCTACTCGTGAATTTTGTTGACCATCCCCGTAATCCTTCACTCAATGCTTACGTATAAACTATGGTGTATAACGTGTAAAAGATTTTCCAATTCACGCAGGAGCTCACTGTTGCTTAACAAAATCGTATTGCGTCCCACCTCTTTCGGGGAAGTTTTAATTTTCCTGAATTTGGTACCTGGTTTTGTGTCGTTGTGTTGGTGGGTTTATGAAGTTGTTTCTTACGAATGAAGATGTTACTCAAATCCAAGATAATTCGGTCATATTTCAGGAAGTTTTCATTTTCCTGAATTCGGTATCTGGGTTTGTGTCGTTGTGTTGGTGGGCTTATGAAGTTGTTTCTTACGAATGAAGATGTTACTCAAATCCAAGATAATATGGATCATTTTATTGGTTATGCGAGTGTCAACGGATCTGTACTGACTCACTTCTATTTGACGAACTTCTCCGCCGCCTGTACGGCGAGGTTTCGTGCATTGACGCCTCCTGAGTCCGATTCACCTTTCCTCCCAAAAATAGTCCCCGAGGTCAGGTTTTGATAAGTTTCTTTTTGTGGAATTGTTTTGCGTTCATGTGCATTTGCATTTATAGATTTTTTCCCTTTTTTTTTCCATGACACAGGTTTTGATATTTTTGGCAGCCAGTTTATAAGAAGTTGTGAGAGCCTATAAAGGCTTTAGAGTCGTTACAGCCTTATGCCAATTCGAGGAATCACTATCCAGGTAACAGTTTTAGCTAAACAATTTCAGTCTCTAGTATGGTGTTGATTTTAGGGATCATTTTTGGGTTTGCTCCAGTGAGATGGTAGCATTTTTATCAATTTTAATCTCAAATTGGTGTGGAGATATAGTTTTTTTTTTTTTGGGCTTTGTAATTGTCTTTTGAATCAAATTGTCTTCAGAATCCTGTCTTTTGAATCAACTTGTCTTCAGAATCCTCCTACTATTAATCTCTTGGTTATCTGTTATATTGTTTTCTGGTTTTATAGACTTTAACTGAAAACTTTAAGCATAATTTCTTAATTTAAAAAGAATTTCTAAATCTTTGAAATGCATCAAACTCAAATAATAATCCTGTGAAGCAGTCATTTCTTTTTTGCATTGCTGTAATTTTTTTTCTTATTTTTTACAAACTTTAAACTGAATATTATGATCTTTTTTTGCTTAAATCTTCTACAGCTCCAGACGTGAAGAGTAATGGCTATATTTATGCAAAAATTTTTGGTGGCTTTGCCAATATAAGATCTTCTGTAAGTGTCATTTGCTTTATTAAACTTGTATAATTGCTAGAGGAGTTGTAACATTTTGATTAATATTCCAGATCTGTGATCTTGTCACCATATCCAGGCTTCTAAATGCTACTCTTGTCGTTCCAGAGATTCAAGACGGCTTACGATCCCAAGGCATTAGGTATCGTTGTTAATTTCTTCCTAAAGGTTGATTTTCTGTAACTTTATATATATAATCAATTTCAATTTTTTTATTTTTCTTCTTTTTTCAAATTTTACTTTAAACTATGCAGTCAGAAATTCAATAGTTTTTCCTACCTATATGACAAGTAGCAGTTCATAGCATCGCTTCAAAATGATGTAATCATTGTCAAAAGCCTTCCTGAACGACTGAAGGAAGCTAGGAAAAGAAAGAAGTTCCCCACATTGAAGCCCAGGAGTTCTGCTTCTCCACGCTTTTATGTTAAAGAAGTTCTGCCATTGCTAAAGAAGTCCACTGTTATTGGACTAATTCTTGAAAATGGAGGATGCCTTCGGGTAATTCAATATCTTAAATCTTATTTTCAGTTTTTTATTGAATGAAAATAAAAAGTAAAATAAAAAAAACTCCTTAAGAAACCAAATCCAATGCATAAATAGCAATACACAATATTCTGTTATTTTATTGATGGAACTACATCTCAAAGATTCGACACTTTCAAACATGTGCTACATTCTCTGCTACAATTGTCAACCCAAAATCTATATATTGTTGGACTGTGACAATTATGGTTATTCCCTATTGCAACCATGTTGTACTTCCATAATGCATTAGACTCTTGTATAGTATCATGATTGTATTCTGCTGCTATCTAATTGAAATTGATGTTATCAATATATTGAGAATAGGTGGCACCTTACTCAATTACAGTGGTGAATTGAACTACTTAAGGGAGTTTGCTTATTCTGTCACTAATAACTAATTGGTCAGCATTAGGCTATATTTGCTTCATCACCATCTTCTGTTTAAACATTTCCGCACTGGTATGTGAAGTTAGGGAATTGTTTGAATAGTTCTATGAATCTTCTTATTTTCTAACATTTCATTATCAGTTAGGTCATGATCGAGCTAAGGGTCAAAAGCCTGTTCTATTTAGCACCCTTTTGTTGCTGAGAAAAACAATGTGATTTTTCCATATTTTCTAAATCTAGGAATCCCTTCCCCTCAAGATGTTATTTAAGAATTCCTTTGCAGTATAAGTATGAAAATTGATGTGAACATGACTGCTGGAAAGAGATGCACTTATTTGTTCTTTCAGTGAGTGGGCTGCTACATGCTGTGAAATCCTCTATGTTCAATTCTGCTCTACTCGACAAGTAGCTTTATTATGAATTCATGGAATGAGATGTGTATTAAACTTCATCCTTCTTCTATCCATCAATTCTCTTTCTTGAGATCGTTGCCTTTTACTGTATTTGGTGTAAATCAGTAACTTATCAGGTGATGAATGATCAATTTTGGCTCGAAAGTTGAGTGAATGCCATGATTTTTCTTGGTATGTTCTCATGTTTTTTTTCTGTCCACCTAGCATGTCTGAATTTCAAAGGCTCAGGTGCTGGGGCTGCATTTCATGCTCTCCAGTTTCGCAAAGAAATTCAGATGCGTGGCCTTGAGATGGCTAAAAGGTATAATTTTCATGAAAAATATTTCTTTGAAGATTGGCTGGAAACTACAAAGTTAAAGTAGGATGATCAATTCTTTGTTCTACTGGCTGGTTTTTGTGGGACCTTAGATTGCAAATGATATTTCTATGAGCGTCTATTAGCCATGACTTTAGATCAAGTTGGGAGATGACATCTCTTACGCCTCGGTTTGTATCTTCACAAGCACTGAAATTGCATTTCTTAATCAGTTGCTTTTTTGTCTTTTCCACAAATTAAGATCATTTGGGCTTCCTTTCCTTGTACTTCATCATGGCTTAATCAGAGACACAATAGCTTATCATGGTTGTGGAGAGCTTTTCCAGGCATATTTGCTAATGCACTGTCTAGTTTATAGTTGTCTGGAATTATGTTTAAGTTTGTTTTAGCTTGAGTTGCAACAAAACGTTTTGAGATGCTGTCCTTGGTCAAATACCCACTCCTTAGTGAGGGGGATCTTAAATATGTATGATGGAAAATAGAGGATAGATCAAATCTAAGCACAGCGGAAGCAATTTAAAATTTTTCATAAGAATAAACTTTAACAAAATTTAATTTGAAATAAAACAAGAAATTTAACAAAATTGCTAATCTGTTTCAATTTCCTGTTGTAACTTTTCCGTTCTTCTTGAATCCGTCAATCCACAAGCCGTTCAATCGTCCGGCCTCTAACTGTATCCACAGATCCTTTCAGAGAAAAAACTCAAACCAATTTGAGAGGAAAAATGTAAGAAGTGCTAGCTCCATATTTTTCTAATTTTTCCTTTTATATGAAAAATATTATTTTTCATATCCTTGAACTTTAT
>JAOXYD010000002.1:7835625-7847392 GCA_028565735.1 Pinacopodium congolense
GAGAAAAAATATTGTAATTGTAACAAAAAAATTGAATTAATAAAAAATATTTAAAAAAATTACACGCTTCATGAAGCACGGTTCAGTGCTTGAGAACAAGCACTGAACCGTGCTTTTGAAGCATGGGACTGTGTTGCTGAAGCACGGTTTCGTGCTTCTTTGAAGCACGATTCCAGCCGTGCTAAGAAGCACAACCAATTGGACGGTTGGTTGTGCTTCCAACCATTAGAAGCACATTTGTGCTTCTTGGAAGCAAGTTTGTGTTATTTTTAGTATGTCTTCTATTTCAAGCACCCTTACATATATTTTTTTTTATAATTATAATTAATTTTTTATTAATATAATTTTTTTTATAATAATTACAATCTCTTTTTTTTCGCTCTTTCAAATATTATATTTTATATACAATTGTTTTATTTTTTAAAATAATAAATCTTTCTATTAAACAAAATTTCATACAAAATTATATATATTTTTAATATAAAGTTAAATTTTATTTAATTTTTTAATTAATTGATCAATAATTTATTTTATAATTACGAATAAATTGTCGATTGAACCGCCGGTTCACGATTTTTAAATTAGTTTAACCATAACCGAAATTATTAGTAACGGTTTCGGTTATGGTTATAACCGTTAACCACGGTTACGGTTTTTAAACCGTAACCGCCGGTTATTAAACTGACGGTTAGCCGGTTAAAAATCTAACTGCGGTCAGGGCTATTAGAGGTTTTTGGTAGCACCCAAAAGAAGAAAACACAATCTTCCTTAGGAAAGAAAAAGACAACACAACACCCAATTTTCTAGCTTTTTTGAAGTGAAGAGAAGACTTTCAAATCTTAATCTAGTTTATTTTTTTTCCTCTTTTATATTACTTTTTAGCATGGCAAACATGAATGATGGTGGATTGGTTGTGATTATGAGTAGTTAAATACTTTGTAGGAGTTGTTCTTGAATTATTTTATATAACTCTTGCTTTTTGATTTAATGAATAGATGCTTGTGATAAGTATTGAGTTTAAACCTTACAATAAACTGAGAGGGTGAGTTGGATATTTGTGTTAGGTAGTGCAACGAGAGTTGGCTTCCAATAAATCTATACATATTCAAATTTTTGCAAGTAGTTGAAGAGAGATCTTAGCTATTTTTTGAAATTATATATAAAATTGCTTAACATCTAGTTGAATAGTTATGAAAAGTTAATAAGTCTAGAGATAGCATAATTAATCATAATCTATTTGACTAAGGACAGTTAATTGCACTTTGAGAGAGGGTAATTAAGCATTAAAAAGTCTTGAGTCGAACAAAATTGGATCATTAAGTGAAGAGGAAAGCGAAATAGGGATATAACGACTCATAATCTTAAGCTTTGGTTATCAAATTCCTGCACTTTATTTTACTTGGCTGTCCATTACTAGTTTAATTAATTTTAGTTTATTTTCTAGTTTTTAGCATTTAAATTTGTTTTTTAAACAAAGTGAAAGCTAAATTAAATGGTGCCTAAGCTACAATTCTTGTGGGATCGATATCCGTTCTTTAATTCAAGTTACAACCCATATACTTGCTGTTTTGAATGTAAAACAAGTTTGATAGTTTTGCGAAATCATCAATAATTACCAAATTATTATCAAAAACTTGTAGGTAAGCTTATCTATTTGACTATTATTAGACCTAATATTACCTTTCCCATCAGTTTTGATAGTTAATATATGCATGCATCTACTACTCATTATTTATGTATGATGAAATGAATCCTATGTTATTTGAAGGGGATCAATTTTGATAGTTAATTTATGCATGCATCTACTACTCATTATTTGTATATGGTGAAATGAATCCTATGTTATTTGTTGGGATAATAGGTCGTTGAATAATTATGACAAGAAATAGACATACTAATATTATAAGGCATATAAATTTTGGTTGAGCTAGTAATACTATTAATTGTCGCTCTTTTACTGGCTATTATATGTTTGTTAGTGGTAATCTTATTTAATGAAAGAGTAAATAAACAACATGTTATAGTTCATTCTAATGCTGAGGTTGGATATCTAGCTATAGCCTCAAACAACTTGTAAGTTAACATAGCTTAAACGCTTTCTTATTGGTCTAAATTGCTCGTGTGTTATTGTCGTAACTCTTTTTTGTAATATTGAGATTGCCATGCATATTGTTAGCAATCTTGTATTCAATGAAAGGACGAAATATAGTAAAATAGATTGTTATCATATCTGATAGCAAGTTCAATCTAACTAAATTTATTATGTGCTTAAGATATGTTTACTAAAGTTTCACCTTTCACTAAGTGTAACAGCCCAGTCCAGATCATTCCACCTGCCCACATATATTTTCTACTTTGAGTGGCCCATTTGGGCATCACACCTGCACGGTTTTGCTTTTCACAAGCCTATTTGGGTGTCATCATGAAAACGCGTTCCCCACTACTCGAACCTATGACTTAGGTCATTGGGAAGTATGGTTAGTACTATTGAACCCAGATAAGTCTGTAAAAAACAAAATCGTGCAGATGTGACACCCAGATAGGCTACCTAAAGCAGATAATATCTGTGAGCTGGTGGACTGAACTGTTATAGTTGGTATTAGAGCCATACACCTTTTCCTATAGACGCGTTTTTATAGTGACACTTATATGAGACTGTGAAAAACAAAACTGTGCCAATATAACGTCCAGATGAGCCTATAAAAAATAAAATCGTACGGGTGTAACACTCAAATCGATCACTCAAAACAAATAATATCTGTAAATAAGTGTACTGACTTGGGCAGAACTATTATACACTATTATCTAATTCTGAATTGAGAAGGAGCGTTAGATTGCAGGAGTTTAAAGACATTTTTTGAATGACACCGTTTTTCTCCCATGATAAGCATCCTTGCTCTTCAGTGCAAGAAACGTGGTAAAACTATCTTTCCAAACGGTGCCGATGGACTATCTGTTCAGATGCTGTTTTTTTTTTTTTTAAACTGTAATGAAATAGCCTTTTAACAACGTCACCTTTTTACATGCTTTTAAGCGTCAATTAAATAGTGTTGATGCAGTGATTTGAAGTATTTTAAAAATTGGATATGAAAATTTTTTGAAGATTACAGAATTTTAGTAATAAAATTTCTGTCAATTCCTTCACTAAAATTCTATCAATTCCTTCAATCTCTTCAATTTCTTTAAAATCATAAAGAAAAACCAACAAAAACAAGGGAACAAAATGAAATAAAACAGGAAGAACTGCAGCAGTTAAAAATTCAGTTACCGCTAAAGTCGTTTATTGAGGAAGCAGCTCGTAAGAAAGCTATCCTTTTTCCATCTTTCTCGTACGTAATTGACCAAAGCTTAATGGGTCAAAATGCAGAAGCATGCGTCCGAGACTTGACTTTTTGAAACCGAAAAAAGACACATAAAGACCCGATTTTTCCTATCTGGTGTAAAGAGAGGAGAAGCACCTGCTTAGAATTTACAGGTGAACAGGGAAAGGACGAAATGTAGAGGACAGAGAAGCAAGGTACGACGTAGGATCTTTTGGCACTATTTGTATACCTGGGCACGGACAGCTCAGCTCAAGTCAGCTTCCTGTGGCAATTTTATTATTGTAGAATTGATTTGAAGAGTGGACAGAATTCATTTACTTGGTAACCAAGCAATTGTAGAATTCTTTTATATTCATTTCATGTTTTCAACCAAACCGTGTAGGGGTAACCATTTAACAGTGTAGTCAGCGTTCTATACGTGTCATCGACTCTCTACAGTTCATTTAGGATTAAAGAAAAAAAAAACCAAACTTGAAAGTTACGAAGAATTGAAGTGTAGGGCCTAAGGCGACAAATCCGAACTCTAGAGGCTATAAAACAGAGTATCAAGTTAACTGTCTCCACCATTCCGGAGACATCGGCAAACCCAAACTTCTAAAACTGTCTACAACATCTACTGCCTTCGAGACGGTAACAGGAGAATCTTTCCGTTCTTTGAGAAATTAAGGTATAAATTCTTGTCTTGTTGTCCTCTTTTTCTTGTGTTTGGTTTCGTTTTTGCTTTATCTGGAGAGAAAGAACATAAGTAATAACTCTTCTTTCATGACAAATCTGTGATTATGTTGCTCTTGTGTACCTTCTATGAGTTTGGATCGCAGAGATTTAGTTTTGGCAGTTTTGCATCCTTTTCAAAGGTTTTGTTGATCAAGGGTTAATCTTGTCCTTCTGGGGTTATAAATTAAAATTCACTTGCATCTCTGTCTTGTGAGACTGAATTGTGATCTGAAGAGATTTTTGGGAAAGTGAACTTATGGAACTGTATAGTGTCTCAGGTAATTGAATGACGGATCATACGTATTCAACGCCTGCACGTTCGAACGAAATCGTTAACCCTCATTAGGGATCGCTTATGTTCCTTCCGTTACTCTTCATGGGCATTCTTGTCTGTTTCTTTTTTTAATGATTTTTAGTCCTTTTTGATGGCATGAGGTACTCTCTTTTTCGTCCTTTCTTTTTTATTTTATGCATCCTAGCATCGACAAACGCTTCAATAAAATTTTGCTCATTTTGCTGTTTTGGTCCGCTAGATATTCGTATTCAATTTATGGTTATAGTGATGCGCATGTCTTCATCTTATTTGTTGAGATCATCTTTCTGTCTATTCATTGGTTGCAGTTCAATTCTAATTGCAAATGGAAATGGATAAGCTAATGGTGTTGCAAATGGAAAAAATTATCATGGCCAAATTCTTTAGTAGGGTAGGTGGGATCAGTGCTGGAGAGACATCCTAGTAAATGAAAGAAGTCTGTAAATTAGTTTAGAAAAAGGATTATGTGACTTGCATTGGTGTGTTAAAATCTATAATTGTTCTTGTTTAGTCAGCCACCTCTCTGAAGGTTCAGCGAGTAATTAGTTTTCTATTTGAATATTCATTTCAAGTTCTGTTTTGCTTAGGGTATCTGAGTTTGAAGGAAAAAGACCTGAGTTTTGAATTTCAATTTAAGGCCAATAGTTCAAAGATGGAAGGCAAATCTGAGTTTGTTGTTTCTGAGGGTGGAGAAAAGGTGAGAAAGGAAGAAATGCCTTTTGTGGTGAAGAGCAAGAATACCGAGCCAGCCGAGACGAAGGGTGAAGAGACTAGAGTGGAACTTGAATTGAAGACCAAATCAGTAGACAAGGTAAAGGAGAAAACAGATAAGGCCAAGGAGGAGAAGCATAAAGAAAAAGATGTGGAGAAATCAAAGAAAAAAGAGAAAGAAAAGAAGAAGGATGATGATGAGGAGGAGGAGAAAAAGAAGAAGAAGAAAGAAAAGGCTAAGGATAAAAAGGAGGACAGTAAGGATGGTGGAGATGAAGAGTCTGAGGTAGACAATGAAGCTGGTGAGTGCAAAAAAGAAGAGAAAAAGGATAAGAAGGATAAGGAAGAGAAGAAGAAGAAAAAGGATCCTGTGGTTTCCGGGGATGAACATGAAGCTAAGAAGGGAGAGAAAGAAGAGAAGAAGAAAAAGGATAAAAAAGAGGAGAAGAAGGAAGAATCTTCGGGGAAAGAAAAAGAGAAGAAGGTCAAGGATAAAGAAAAGAAAATAGATGAAGAATTTGAGGAGGGATCTGAGAAGGGGAAAGGCAAGCATGGTGATATCAAAGATGAGGGGGAAGAGAAGAAAGAGAAGAAAGAGAAGAAGAAGAAGAAGAAGGAAACAGAAGAAGAGCAGGAGGAAGAAGAAGAAGAAGGGGCTGAAGGGAAGGAAAATGATAAGAAGAAAAAGAAGAAAGATAAGGGAAAAAAGGAGAAGGACAAGGATGAAGTGGCTGAAGAAAAGAAGAAAGAAAAGAAGGAACACAAGGGTGAACCTGAGGTCACTTCCAGAGGGATTGAGATCAAAGAATCAGAAAGGGGAGGGAAAGAGAAACAGAGAACACTCCAAGAAAAGGAAGAGAAGAAGCAGAAGGAGAAGGAGGTTACTTTCAGAGGGATTGAGATCAAAGAATCAGAAAGGGAAGGGGAAGAGAAACAGAAAACACTCAAAGAGAAGGAAGAGAAAAAGCAGAAGGAGAAAACAGAGAAATGTGATAAGAAAAAGAAACGTGATGAGACTACTAAAAGCAAGGACCTGGACAAGCTGAAAAACAAGCTGGAGAAAATCAATGCAAAAATAGAACCTCTCCTTGAAAAAAAGGCTGACATTTTGAGACAGATAAAAGAAGTTGAGGGTGGTAGCACTGTGGGCTCTAAGGAGGAAAAGGACCTGCAAATCACTGGTACCGAATAGGCCTGATGGCTTCAGATGTTTGTAAGTTGTTTTATCTGGTTCTTCCTTTTGTTGTATACTAAGTACTGTTGTAATAAAAAAATGGATTGTTTTTGTACGAGTGAAACAATCCATTGAAATTAAGTACTTGATTGTTCTCAGATTTGGTTTCGAGTTCATTTTAAAAGGCATCGTTTATGTATTGCATTAATACTGGCTCGTCAATCCTTGCCAACGTTTACTTCCTTCCCCACAGTCATGGAAATGGGTGTATTACACATATGCTGGACGTACCCGTGCGTTTCTGGAAGCATGTTACAGGACATGTTCGTTTATTTTCTGACAGCATGTTAGGTTAATGCAGGTAGCGCGATGGCCTTTAAGCACAAATGCTCTTGCACGGAAATCATATTAAAAACTGTATATGGAAAAGATTGACAATAGTGCTTGGCTTCTTGCTTAGGGTGTTAAGGCACCTTGACTCAGAGGCCGGAAGTTATTTTGATGCCGCGTGTCCAACTGTTGATGGAGAATGCCAGCCAACAGCCGCAGCTCAGAAGGAACAAGGAATACATACCTACTAACCAAGTAGCCACTGGACTAATGGCTCCAGTTTAAACATACAAACACTGACTTCATAATAGATTTTCTTTATTGATTTACAATCAAATTGAATTCTTCTCCCGACGAGGTGATGGCTTATGTATAATACTCATTCACAAAACTCGCTTATCTAGTAGCTTTTGTTAGGTTCGGTAGTGAGGCCATACCCAAATGGGAAGAGAGGGTCATAGTGTTTATCTCCAACGTTCATTGGCAGCTGATCAACAGTCTTAAACCATGTCCTCGAGAGCTTGCCCTTGAAACCATAATCACCGAACAGAACATCAGCAACTCCTTGTCCTTCAGTTCCAGGAAGCCAGGCTGCAACCAGAGCATCCATCTGGTTTAAGTAAGGTTGGATGACGACTGGACGGCCGGAGATGACAACAACGACACATTTAACAGCTCCACAGACATTTTGGATTGTGCTTGGACCAGGTTCTGGGATTGTCAAGTTCAAGCTGTCTCCGTTTGTTTCCGCATATGGATGCTCTCCAACTACAACTATGGCGTAAGAGAAGCCATTTGATTTAACATAGTTCTTATCAGGGTTCTCCTGGTAAACAACTTCAGTACTTGGATCAACAGTATTCTTTATGGCTGTGAGGATTGTAGTCCCTGCCAGGATATCGACTCTGTAAGTTTATCAAAAGTGATCGCGAGGTTGAAGATTTCAAGCACTTATTTTGCTGCTACTTATCAACCCATAAAAACGTGTGCAGTGATCAGTAAAATAAGTGAAGAGAAATTTTAGAAAGTACCGATCGTGAGGTTGTTGCCGCTCAGTCCTTGCCATTCGATCGTCCATCCGCCACATTGGTAACCAAGTTTGTCCGCATGGCTACCAGCTACAAGAATTTTTGGTGCTTTCTTAGGAAGAGGCAGCAATGGCTTATCTGCAGATTCACCATTCTTTAGCAGGACAAGTGATTTCCTCACGGCTTCTCTTGCCAATTCCCTATGCTCCTGTTGTTGAAAGATTGTATTTAACATATTTGTGTAGACATTTTACCAGTTTTGGCAACAGCCATGCTATCTATTGCTCACCTGACTTCCAAGCTGATCGACAAGACTGTTATCAGCCCACGGGTTCTCAAATAGACCCATCACAAACTTAACACGCAAAATTCTTCTTACTGCGTCATCAATACGGCTCATGGGAATGAAGTTGTTCTTCACCAAGACTGTTAGTCCATCGATGAACTCAGTGTAGTTATATGGGACCATTATCTGCAAATGTGGACAGGGAGAGAGTGAGACAAGGGATTTGCCACAATCATGTACAGGATATTCTGTGGGCTAATGACATACCATGTCGATTCCAGCTCTAATTCCTGCAATAATGGAGTACGTATAATTGGCATGGGGAGGCGAGGTGATCCTGTCGATGCCTTGCCAATCTGAGATGACAAATCCCTGAAAAAAATCCATGTTATGCTTATAAATCCTTCTATCAGAAATGATTAGGATAGCTAAAACCCAAGTCGCATATTGAAGATAATAGTTATACCCTAAAGCGAAGAGTGCCCTTGAGGAAATCAGTAACTAGCTCACGATTAGCGTGCATTTTGACACCGTTCCAGCTGGAGTAGGAGATCATCACGGTTGATACGCCCTTGATAATTGAATTATAGTAGCCTGCCATGTGGATGCTGAGCAACCCATGTCTGCTTATTACCGTGTTGTTCTCATTAATCCCTTTTGTTGTTCCACCGTCACCCACATAGTGCTTGGCACAAGCTGCAACCTTTTGCCTTCGTGAACCGGTGACAGGAAATTTAGGAGTGAACAGTTGGTTCGCTTATATTTACGTAAATTATTAAACTTGCAAGAGCAATTATAGGATATCAAGTAATATTTGTGTTAAAAACACCGACATCCAATGTATGGTGGTTTTATCAAGTGAAGAGATCATAAGACGGCAAGTAGTTGTTACTGCCCCAAAAAGCTTCCAAATGACAAGAATCCGTAAGGGACAAGGAGTAGGGAGCAGATTATGACATTGCAGATTCTCTCAACTTACAAGATATTTTAGGTTTTTTTTTTAATGAAAAAAACTGGTTTAATTTTTTCTATTTTGGCGTCCGCCATACCAAATTTTGTGGCAAGCATGGCCCCTTTCATTAAGTCTTCCAACCTACCACAAAGCACCGAAATAGGAGATGTAATGAAGACTTTAGTAATTTGAAGATTATCTGAATAAGAAGAATAACAAGCAAATCCCTACAAGGATCAAGAAAATCAAGGATTTAGAGTAGTCCATCTCTTGTCATACATCAAAGTTGCAAAGTTTGATTTTGGTATCGAAAATAATTGCAGCTGGACCTCCACTGTGGAGACTAGGGTGGATACACGAACTATCATACTTGATGAGCAATTGAATAAAATGGTAATAGACAAATCCTAAATCTCAACTGAAAGAAACTTGAAAATGCCTAAAACATTTAAACAGCAGAATTGACAACCCAAGAATTCTTTTTTTGGTTAAATTACTAAATGAATATATAACAAGCATCAGGAGCTAAACAAATGAAGAAGAAGAAAATTGAGAAGTTCTTACTTTCCAGCCACATAGGGGACACCCTTTGGAGAGTTAGGAGGGATATCTCCTTGCAATCCTGGCACAATCTCAGTCATTGCCCTAACAATCGCGGGATCTTCACTGTAGCTTTCATAGCACCGACCCCATCGTGGGTCTCTGCAAACCTGTGTATTGAAACCAGTAGCATCTGTCAGAGTTCTGCAATGTAATAATTGTATTTTTTCCCGGAATAGTTGTTGGACTTGAGATAATTACAGCAATACAAGGTGCAAAAACATATGGGATGCCTGTAGCTCTAACTTCAAGGGCTGTTGCAGCTCCAATCCTCTTCACTAATTCAGGTTCCCTAAATGAAACAAAAGAAGTTCATTGTAAATGCCAGAATTGAAGCATATGATCACATGTTTACCATTTGGGTCTAAAATGTTTCTAGAGATCACAAAGCCGGTGAGAGTAAATTCTTGTGAAAATTTCAAGTCTTTTATGGATCCCCATTGCCAGTTTTCGATATGTCAAAAGCCATTGGTAAAATTGAAAGCTTGAAGATATAATCATTCGGGTTACAGCTGTGATAGGCAATAATTACTTGCCTGGTGGCTCCAAGCGCGATGTTGTGAGGGAAAATCGTTGCATTGTAAACATTGTTGTGGCCATGAACAGCATCAATCCCGTAAATCATAGGAATCCCAAGTCTGGTTGATAAAGATCCGTTTTGAAAACTGTTAACCATGTTAATCCAAGCCTCTGCAGAAGCTTGCTTGGATGGAACACTTCCACCTCCACTCAGTACACTACCTGCAAAAAAAGTTCAAGAAACTGGGTGATCTGTACTTGGCATCCCAAGTTATCTATAGTTCCTTCCAAATAAACAGGAAGCCATTCATGCTCACCGATGAAGTACTTCTTCATCACGTCTGCAGATGCAACGCTGCGGTCTATCTGCGTCATTTGGCCAATCTTTTCTTCAAGGGTCATACGGCTGATCAAGTCATTAATTCGAGCGCCCAATGGCTGCTTTGGATCTTTGTACTTCATGTACTCTGCTTCTGCCATGGCTACCCAGATAAGTGCCAGTCCCACGAACAAGATGGGAATTCTAGCCATTTTCAAACCTGGAAAATGCCCACCTTTTAAATCTTTCTTCATGAACACGATGGGAATTGTTTTGCTTGAGGAAATGATAAAGTAAAATGGATAAAACATGAAGGAAACAACAACGTTCCACACTTGCCAGAGCATACATGATCCATATTTCACATCCATTTTAAAAACAGACATCATTAAAGGAGCTTAAGACGCAAAGGAGAAAGAAATGAACTTGCTTAAGACCTTATCAGGTATAAAGGACTCAATGACGGAGTCCGCAAGTTTTTCAATCCTGCTACGTTTTGTCGGCCACGGAAGGGTACGTCGGCCACAAAGGATTTCCCCACTATAAAAACAGAGCAGCATAGATTGAGAAAATTACACAAGATCTGTGAAAGCTACCAAACGAATCTACAATGACTGTTGAAACAGTGAAAGTGGATGAGGAAAAGCACAAGAAAGGAACAAAGCACCAACATCAAACAACACCATAAGATTCACGACCCCAAAGCAAACAGTTAACAAACTGCATTAGAGAAACACAGCAAGAAGAAATGCATCCCGCAGGAAACCAAATAAACGCTGGATTGGACATCAAAGAATAGTTAGATGGATACTTGCAGATGAACGTCAATAGTAACAATCAAGTGGTAAAAACATGAGAGTTCTGGTGCTGTTTTCACATGATATAGCTTTAACGTCACTTATCAACAAAAAAAGCAAGCAAGCACCCCAGACACCTGAATGAAAATAAGACAATGAAATGGTAGTGCATGCATGTGATTCGATGCAGTTCTAAGAGAGACATCGTAAGAGAGAGAGAGGGAGAGAGAGAGAGAGAGAGAGAGACAGAAGCAAAGCTTGACACTTACAGAGGAAGAAGAGAAGAATGTAACAGGCTTTGCTCTGTTATGGGTGAAAAGAGAGAGTTTTTGTTGGAGAGTTGAGTTGAACTGTTAACAGGTGAGAACGTGGGATCATGTAACGTCTGGTTTCCCATTCCCTGTTATATAATGTTCGTTCATCTATCTTTTTCCTTAATTATGGATTTAAGTATAAGTAAACTGCTGACTCAGCAAATTGTGACACTTATCATTATTAAATAAAGAAAATTTTTTGAAGAAAAATATATGTTAATATGATTTTATACTAATTTTTTATGTTTATATTATAAGGACCACTAATATTTATCACTTAACTTTTTTTCTGATTATAATTATCAAAATATTTATTAAATTTAATTTATGGGAACAAACTTCATGATTCTCTAACTTGTTTGTTTCTTAGAAAATATAATTACACAA
>JAOXYD010000002.1:7875477-7891483 GCA_028565735.1 Pinacopodium congolense
TGATTGCATGGTAATAATTGGTAAATGTCTCTAAATAGTAAATGTAAAATCTGCAGTATTCGTGTGAGTGCGAGTCCAAGAGTTAGCAAGATAATATCCTCCCAGGGGGTATTAGGGTGTTACAGAAGCTCTCCTCCTTCATTAAGCGACCATGTCTCCCACTCTCTCCCTTATTGTAGTAGTGTCTTGCCTCAAACTTCTACTTCCTCATACTCTCACCCACTTCCTTATGTTGCATCCCTATTTCTATTCTTCTTCGTACTCACAACTAAAACCCTATATGAGGGTATTCTGGTACTTTTGTTTCTTCTCACCCTCCCTCTTTTCTATTTAAGGCAACGCCCTTTCAAACTTACTCTTTTCATTTCCTTTAATTTTGTATTCTTTGTTAGAATGAGCTCTAAGAATGGTATGGTTTTGGATAATCCAGTTATTTTCCCCCCTCTGCTCTCATCACAACTAGTAATCTAATATGATATCCAAAATTCATTAGATACCATTAGTATCTGTAAGCCACCATAACTTGATTGGAAGTACGTTCTTAGAGAAGAGTCCAAAGAAACCTTGGTGTTCTACCAACCAAACTCCATCGAAGGACAAACTCAAGTGGTGCTACCTATTGAAATATTGAAACAAGGATCAAAAGTGTGGTGTTTGTCTTTGGTTGGCTTCTTCCTTAGTAAAAGGCCACCATTCCTTGTAGTTAATGCATAGGCCCAAGAGGTATGGAAGTGAAGAGTTTTGAATAAATTCCTAATAAATGAAGAAGACCTATTGCTATTTAAGTTTGCATTTGCAACTAAAAAAAGAGAAGTCATGGATAATGTGCCATGACACATCAAAAGCTACCCTATATTTCTATAATTATAAAAGTCAAGAACTTCCCTAGATAAGGTGAAGCATGAATAAGTCCCCATTTAAATCAACTTCCACAATGTCTCGTTTAAATACTGGTATACTCTTTATCTCAGCTACTTAGAAAGCTTCATAGGGAATCCCATATGCATGGATGAAAATACAACTTTAATACAAAGAAATGGATACATAAGGTTTTGTGTTAATGTAGAGTATGGCTAAAAGCTCTTAGAATCTATCCCATTAATGAGAATGGGTAAGAATGAAGTTATGCTTGAGGACTCCATTCAAGTTTGCTATCAATGGAGACCTACGATTAAACAAACCAAACTCCAAAAGGAAATAAGTAGAAGATTTAAAAGTGGCACTTATGAAGAACTTATGGGTAACAGTGGCAAAAATCCTAAACAAGAACAAGTTCATAACCATGAAGTGCCTAGTTAGGGGCACCCTGTTGTAGTGCCAACATTAGTGAATACATCTTGACTCCTTAAAGTTAACCAATTAAAAAGGGAACTCAGCCAACTAGGGCTAAAAAAGACAAAACAATCGTACATCTTACAAAAAATTGGATATTTAGAGCCATCAGAAAATGTAAGAGCTGAGACTAATGAGAAGAACATCTCATAAAATAAACAATTACTGGAACAACTTCGCCAGCCCGTAGATAAGGAAGGTCCCTACTTGTCTCCATCTCTTATTAATAGCAGTCTAATGAATGTGCAAAGGATTAGATAGGTTGAAGAAGGGAATGCTGAAAAGGCACATATAAACTTACTTCTCAAATTAGAAGAAGAGTCACAAGCAAGAAGGCTACCTTCACCTTAATCGATTCTAGGAGACCTATATTATGAGGGATGAGTGCATACTGCCATTAGTTCTGGATACATAACTATATAAGTGAAGGAGATAATGATAAATGCTATTACTATTGTAACTACTATACCTCAAGAAAATTGAAAGTTGATTTTGAAGAAGCAGTAAGTAGGGAAAGTATAAGGAATAAAACAAAAGGGACCAAAGGTTACCCTCCTAATTTATGTCTATTTTAGCATGGAATGTTAGGGCCCTTAATTGTCCTAAACAATAGAAAATCCGCAACAAGCTTTTTGCTAAAATCAAACAAAAACTATTAAGCATCTGGGAAACTAAATTTTCCTAGGATATGTTTAAGGCTTTTAACATTAATGGTAAGCATTAGTAGGTTTGTCACAATCATCAATATCATCATTTGGGCAGGGTAGCAGTGGTAATCCATACTAAGGAAGTGAATGTTATAATTTTGAAAGTAGGTGACCAAGATTGGTTGTTAGCATCTCTTTCATTGCCTTCTTTATTATGCCTTAAAATTTGAATTCCAATGGAACTATTTATAGAATAAATTATGCAAAATTAAGGACAACATAAGAGGTTCATAGATCCTTATGGGAGACTTCAATTGCATCTTATGTAGATAAGAAACTAATGGCAATGTAAGTGATAGAAGTATTAGGAATGACTTCAAAGACTACTTAACTAAATTAGAGCCAAAGGAACTTCAATTTGATGGAAACTATTTTACATGGTGTAACCAACAAGGTCTCGTTACTTTTATAAGGAAAAAGCTTAATATAACCTTAGTTAATGCAAATTGGTTTTATCTCAATTTCTTGAAATTAAAACTAGGTTCATAGAACCTTTTTTCTATGATCAAACCCTAGTGCATGTTCGTAATATAGTAAGGACTAATCTTTTCAAGCATCCTTTTCACTTCAATAACTATCTTGCAAACCTAGAAGAGTTCAATGGTGTAGTGAGCAAAGGGTTGAGATATCATGAGGAAGGATGTAAGTAGTGTGTGGGTGTTAAAAATATAGAGGCTATAAAACATGAACTTAAGGAGCTTAAAAATAAAGTAGTAAAAAACACCAATTTCAATTTAATAAGTTCAAAATTAGAGCTTTAAAGGATTCAACAAGAGTTTAAAGATCTTCCAACTGACAATGACTTGCTTATCAAAGAGACAATGGCTTTGAATAAGTACAAGAGGCAGTACCACAACAAAAATCCTTACTTTGGCAAAGCTCTAAGATCACGTGGTTAAAAGAAGGTGACATTAACACTAATTTCTTCCATAAAACTATTAAAGCTTGAAAACATATCAATTCAATTGTATCTCTAATAAAGAAAAATGGTGTACTAACGTGCAACAATGAGGAAGCTGGAGAGTAGGTTTATCTATACTTCATTAAATCACTTGGAACGTCACTTGTTTCCAATTCATCAACTACTCTATTGAGAAGCTTTGTTACGACTCAAATTTTACCTAAGGAGGCTTCTAGTTTATAAAGTCCTTTTAATGCTCAAGAAGTGGAGAAAGTAGTGTTTCAAATCAATCCAAAGAAGGCATATAGTCTAGATGAACTAAATTGAGTATTCTTTCAAAAATCTTGGTCATAATTAAGGAGCTTGGTCATAAATGTTATCCTTTATTTCTTTAAACTAAGGAAGATGCTTAGATCCATTGACAAAACATTCATTAAACTGGTTCCTAAGACTGCAAATCTACAAACGCTTAATGAATTTAGGCCTATTGTATGTTGAAATACATTGTACAGGATATTTTCCAAAATGTTGGTGTCTAGAATGAATGGAATTCCCACTAAATTGATCAATGAAACTCAAGAAACATTCATTTAAGACATACTAATAAGAGATAATGTACTAATTATCCAAGAGCTTATAGTCTCAAGATGACTTCATTTTTCATATGCCATAATCCTTTGGCTTTCTAACATCATTCAACGAATGGATATGGAAATGCATCTCAACAACCTCATTCTAATTACTTATAAATGGTCATCCAACAAATCTCCTTAAAGGAGGAAGAAGATTGAGGCAAGGGGGTCCCATTTCCCCTTACCTTTTTATTCTATGTATGGGGGTTTTATAACACCCCATATCATATAAATACCTCTTCTTCCTTTATATTTTTAATATTTTCATTTTAACCCTCCAAAAGTCACTATTTATGTTTTCATCCTTTCTACCTATTCTTCGTCGCTAATGACTCAAACTAGTAAATATCATATACCAATCTCTTCCTCTCAATGAACATATCATAACTATACCAATTTCAACCATTAATATTATTGGAATTGTCATAAAAATTGAGGACAAGATGAAATCTTTAAACGTTGACCTGTCACCTCTGGTGGTTGTTGCTGGCCACCACCACCACTACCAATTAACTCATCTTGACGTCAAGAGTAAAAGTCTTATAGTCCCGTCACCAACTGCCACCTAGACCGTCATCGATTAAAAAATAGGCTAGGATTTCCGATGATTTTTCTATAATTTGTTAAATTTTGTTAAGAATTTAAGTATATTGCTTTGATGAAAGTTTTTCTACTTATTAAAAGCTTTTATTTAGTATAAATTTATTAAATTCTAAAGCTATAAATTTTTCAGTCACCAAAAGAATATTTCAATTATCGGAGTTACTGTTATGGCAATAACTCTTCTAATGATTTTGTTAGAAAATTTTCTAAAAATTATGATAATTATTTTTCTCTTAAGAACTATAGTGAAAATTTCAACGGTTGGCAAATTAAAAATTACGAAAAGTTTATGAGAGAATAAGACCGATAAATTAATTGCATATTTGGATTGTTTTAACAATTTAAATGATACCTAAGTTGTTACTTGAGCCTAATAACTCTTATATAGTACTGATTGAGATATTTTTCTTTTTCGATTTAATAAGTATATAGGGAGCGAAACCCACATCACAAAGTTTGGATAAACGAGTTCGCTTATCAAATTCATTTTGACTTATTGTTACCATATTTATACTAACCTTGAATAAAGTTCAAGATTGCTGAATGACAGCATATAGGAATATATATACACGTTCATTTGCATGTAAATAAATATATATCTATATGTATATATATATATATCGAAACCTATGTATATATACACAGTAAATATGTAAACAAAATATTACGTACCCTCTTTTATCAAATCAATATATAAATATCATCGAAACATCTAAATAGATATGATTGGGCTTGGGTACTACATACATGTATGATGATTATTACATAACTAAGTGCTTGTTTAGGAAAATTGCACGAGTGATATCTTAATTTTCTATTCATGTGTTTGTTTATGGTTGTGGAGAAGAAAAAATATGTAGGACGTGTCACCTAATAGGTCTGCATTAAGATCAAATGTGCATTAGTTATGATTATGAGAGTTGTCATGTTCCATTACATTGAGATATGTTATGAACCGATTCTAATTTATGCTTAGCTCTTGGTTAGATCCTCATTTGTTATGTTGATTATTGATGTGATTATGATTTAGACACATTAAGAAAAGATCTATAGGGTGTGCCACCTAAGGAGTATACATCAAGACCAGATGCACACTGATTATAATTATGAGTGTTGTTATGTTTCATTATATTTAGATATATTATAGATTGATCCTAGTTAATACTTGACTCTTGGTCGAGTCCTTATTTATTTTGTTAATTATTGATGACTTGGACGCATTAAGTGAGGGTTGATCTGTTAGTGATGTTTGGCTCCCTGCAGCTCATTTGGATTTAGAAAGTTTTATGGAAATATGTGTATAGGAGTTCAGCTAGGCCATTAGTGATGTTTAGCTCCCTGCAGCTATTCGAGGTTCAGTATTATGAGGATTTACTTTTGGAAACTAATGTCCTATATATACTTCTTCTCTACAATTATATGTATAATTGATGTAATTGGACATGTAACATGTTTGTGTGTATATTATTTTGTACTAGTTCATTATTTTGTATGAGTATGATATTAGGTATTATAGGATAGTATAAGCTTACTTAATGAGGTTTAACTCCCCTTAATTCTATTTTTTCCAGGTCAGCTACCATCGACTTCACAGCAATGATTCTTGAAAGGTGTCAGCTATAGCAAACTACTTCTATGTATACTTTTCCTTTATTTTCATTTGCATTTATACTTTATCGTCCACAATGACAAGACTTAATATGTTATAATTTTTCCTTTTGACATACGCTAATATTATTGTATCTTTATTATGTGTTTTATAATCCTTTAGAATGTCGTATTATTATTCATTTTTCTTAGATTCTAAACTTATTTTGTTATTAGTAGCAGGCTTACGTGATCTTAGGGTTTTGATCTTTAGGTCCTACATGCCTATTTTGAGTTATGACAAGTTTTGCATGGGCTAATAAAGCACAATGTATAATAATTTCAAATTTCATGGTAACATAAAAGATTTGTCCTATTTAACATGTCTTTTGCCGATGATCTCATGTTATTTTCCAAAGTATATAATAAATCAATCAAGAACTTGATAACTTTACTAAACACATTCAAAATCCTTTTTCGTCTAAAAGTGAATACTAATAAAAGTTTCAGATATCTATCAGTATTAGCTCAATAAGACATCGATTGGCTTTTTGTAGTGGTAGACTTGCAGGTGTTTACATATTTAGGATTGCCAATTGCATCTAAAAGACTGCATACTAATGAGTGTCATACCTTGCTGGAGAAAATCAATTAAAGGATCAGCCACTAGAGCAACCAAGTCCTCTCATTTATTAGGAGGCTTTAGTTAATCAAATCTATATTATTTTAATGCATGTTTATTATTATTCACATTTATTTTTGGCCAAAGTTGTAATTTAGCAGATAGAACAAATGATGCATAGCTTTCTCTATATAGTAAACAAGGCCTAAAATATCAAGCCAAAGTGAAATGGTCCAAGATTTATAAGCCATTTAAAAAAGGAGACCATGGAGTCTCTTTCATCAACCTTACTAATAAAGTTTTACTAAGAAAAGGCTATGGATATTATTAACAAACAAGGAGTCAGTTTGATCCAAATAGATGAAAGATCATTACCTTCTAAATATTAGCATTTGGAAGAATGTCAATATCCTAAGGAATACGTTTTATTTTTAGAAAAAACTTTCTCAATCTAAGGGAAAATCTGAAAGGGAATTTAAAGTTTATCATTGGTAGTCGAGAATATGAATCTTTCTTTTTTTTATTACTAGAGTAATGTAGGTCCAATTTGTAGCTCTACCATCTTCCCCATCTATTGGCATTGTATCCCCTAGATGCCATAGTAAAGGTATGGATTAACACTAATCACTAGCATAATTGTCTAGTAGAACTTTAACAAATAACACCATAATACAAGCTAAATGGGAGTAAGGAAGACTCCTATAAATGGCTGAGACATCAATTTGAGACATTCATTAATAAATCCTACAAATAATTATATAGACCGAGTGAAAAGGTTCAATAGGGGTGGAAATTGATTTGGAGCAGGAAGTTGTTACCAAAGGTGTCGTTCTTCATATGGTTATTGGCTAAAAAGAAATTGAAGACCATGGATAAGTTGAAGTACCTTTATTTGTCATCTAAATGTAGCTTATGCAAAACTCAAGCAAAATCAGCAGTGCACTTATTCTTTGAGTGCAACTATAGTAAATATATATGGTGTAGGGACACAGCATCTTGTATGTGGGACAATTAATTTTTGATGAAATATTAAGCTAGTTACAAATATATCGACAATTGGGCAAGGGAACCTAGAGCATTAAACTAATCTCATTTGGGTTCTCTATATACAAAATATGGAAAGAGATGAACAAAAGATGTTTTAAAGACACAAAGAACACTCAAGAATAAGTAACAGAGGATCTTGTTGCCTGGATCAGGGAGAAACTCATTGTCAACAACATAGCAAAGAACTACAATATTAGTTTAAAAGAATGATAGAGATTATAATATAGTCAAATGCAACAGGCTAGGTAGTGCTATGGCGGAAGAGCAAAGTCTAAGCCATGCTCTAGTGTATTTTCATCAACCAAGCCACATGAGGACTATGGTGGACTCAAGTAATACAAGTCATAGTCTCTTAACCAATCTAAGTACATCTTGTTTGGGAGTGATCAGTTAAAGCGAACAATTTCAAAATTGAAGTTTAAAATCTTTAATAGCATTAACATAGGAACCAATGAAAATTTGTTGCTTACTTAAGATTTAGTAGCATTTCTTTTAAGTCTCAGGATAACTTACTTGTATTATCTTTATTTGGAGCTTCCTTTTGTATTTGGATGCTTGCTTTCATGTATGGTTTTCAATGATATTCTTTTATTTATTTTTCAAAAAAAAACTAAAAATAACAACAACAAAATAAAAGTGATATTAAACGACTCTTAAGTTTTTTACTTCTTAGCTGGGGTTTTAATTCTTTAGAACGTAAACTAATTAATAGTTGTTTATACAATTTTACTATTTACGTATGTCTTAGGAATTATTTTGTATCACTTCTTTTTTTGTGATTTTTATTTCAATTTTTTTATTTTTTGTTTATACTTTTTTTAAAAAAAACATAAATCAGTTTTTATGACATTTGTAATTAAAAAATTAAAAAAAACCTATTTAGTTGAGATTCATAATAAAAACTAATTTAACAATGAAAACTGAATATAAAATAAATTCAAATTCTTAAACTAAAACATTCTTATACACCTTAAAATTAAATAATAGTTAATAGATTATATCAATTATTTAATGTAAAAAATTTTATTTTAAAAAATCTATTTTCAAAATATGAAAAATACAGTTTTTTGGCCTATTTGATCATACCTTGTGTTTCTATTTTTCTATTTTTATTTTTAAAAATACAAAACCTAAAATAGAATATATGTTTAGTTATATTATGTTTTCTTTTCTTGTTTATAAAATCAGAAAAATAGAAATCAGAATAAAGAAACCAAAAAGTTATGTTTTCCAAGTTTTGAAAACAATTTTATACACAAAGTTGTTATATATTGAATAATTGATATAATATATTAATTAATATGTATTTTTAAAGTATATAAGAGTGTTTTGGTTTAAGATTTTAAATTTATTTTGTATTTATTTATCATCACTAAATTAAATTTTTTTTCACAAACCTCAACAGAATAACTTGTTATTTTAAATTTTTATCATAAATGTCAATTAAACTAGTTTCTACTTTTCTTTACAAGAAAAAAAAACTAAAAAGTAAGAAATAGAAACTAAAAACTATAACAAATAAACAAAAATAATACAAATTGCTTCTTAGAGCTCGTTTAATTCAGCTTTCTATTCCCGCTTTCTATTTCTATTTTTATGTGTTTTTATCATTTTTTTGTGTTTTTTCCAATTCCTATGCAGTTTTTTTTTTGTTTTCATGCTATATTTATGTGTTATTTTTTAGGTTTCTATACTTTTTTTTAATTTTCTTTTTTAGAAAAATATAAACAAAAAATAAGAACTAAAAACATAAAAAAATTCTCTTTAGTTTCTCTACTTCTATTTTGGTTTTTTATTTTTAAAATAAAAATTAAAACAAAATATAACAAATAGAGTTTCTTATTCAATTATATGTTTTTGAAAATAAAACAAAAAAAATGAAATGGATATCAAACACTCCTTTAGTTTTTGTATTTAGTTTTATATTTTAACTAAGCTTATTTTTCCAAAAACTAATATTTATTATTTTAGTTTTAGTCATGATTAAAGTTTTTGGCATATTCACATAAAAAATACCTTATATTTATTAAAAGCCGTTTAACATTACTTCTATGTTTTATTGTGATTTTTAGTTTTATTTTTTTATTTTTAGTTTCTTTTTAAAAAATAAAATTTTATTTGATTTTTATTTGTAATAAAAAATTGAAATAAAAAACCCATTTAGTTGATATTTGTGATTAAGAAAAAAGTAAATTAGTAGTGACAACCAAATATGAAATAAAATTAAATTCTTAACCCAAAATATTTTTATATCTTTAAAATGCATAGTAAATTATGACATTATTTAATAAAAATCTATTTTAAAACGAGAAAAAGACAGGTTTTTTAGTTTTAAATTCTAATTTTAATTTTAAAACAGAAAATATAATAAAATATAATAAACAAATTTTCTATCTTAATTTTTATATTTTTAAAAATAAAATCAGAACAATAAAAAACTAAAACCATACCAACACCTGTCGAGGTGAAAAATACAGAGGGAAATATTTTCATCAGCAAAATCAGCTGTACTGGGCCTACTCAGTGTAACGAAAAAGAAAGACGATCTAGCTATATGATTTTTTTAATGATAATCATATTACAAGTGAAATAATTTAAAATAATGAAAAGGTTTTAAAAATTTTTAATTTATAATAACTGAGGATAATTATCTCAGAACCACCGAACATTTCATTCAGTTAATGCCAAGCATTGATAATTATCTAACCACTGAATTCAGTTAATACCAAGCATTTCCATAACAAACGTGCTGTTTGGATACCGCGAAAAGGTGGTAATGGAAAAGCTGTGGGTGCTAGGGATGAAAGCATTCGAAAAAGGTTGTTGGAAAGAGACACTTCATACTCATTGTCTACTAGGAAATCCATCGAGTGTTGGCTACAGAACAAAACTCGCCTGACAAAAAAAAATATTATCACCTCTTGCACTTACACTTTCAATGGAAGACCACAAGGAAGGCTCTTTTTCGCTTTTCATTCCTCCACTTCATCTCCACGGCAACTAAGGTCCAAACTAAGCATGCCCACATGCAATCCATATACCTTCCTTGGCCTTCAAGTTTTGTCTGCTTGCTTATAAGTAAAATGCTATCTGAAACACCTTCGGAAAAAAAGACTTATGTGCTTCTCCAATGGCCACCAGCATCTTGAACACCTCTGGTCGTGGGTTTGAGAATGAATGCAAAGAGATTTATGAGTCATGGGGAAGGTTAAACTTATCCCAGTTGGCTCTGTCGCTGGCTAGCTTCTCCAAACTTGAGAGACGGCAAATCAGAGAGACTTACAAGGAGATGTATGGAGAAGACATGATTAATCTTCTTCAGAGGATTCAGGTAAATGGAAACCAAAGAAACGATGTCCTCGACGCAAAAATATTATGTCCAGCTTTGTCAGCTTGGATGCTAGATTCACATGAACGTGATGCTACTTTTGCAAGGGAGGCCATTGAACAAGGTGATCCTAATTACAAAGCTCTGGTTGAGATTTTTGTGGGAAGAAAATCAGGTCACATCGTCCTCATGAAACAAGCATATCAAGTAAGATATAGAAGGCAACTTGACCAGGATATCATTAAACTAGAGCCACCACATCCATACCAGAAGGTACGAAAGTTAGTTCCATATCAGGGTCTCATTTTTTTGTGTTTTGACTCTGTTACCGAGTATGGAAAAGACTGGATGGTTTGCAGATTCTTGTGGCAATAAGCACATCCCACAAGGCTAACCAGGTAGATGTTAGCCAACACATTGCTAAATGTGATGCTATGAGGCTATACGAAGCAGGGGAAGGTGGGTCAAAGGCCATTGATGAATCTGTTGTGCTTGAAATTCTAAGTAAAAGGAGCATTCCACAGATGAAGCTGACATTTTGTAGCTATAAACACATATATGGACACGAGTATTCAAAGGTAATTTGAGATACGCCACTCACAATGCATAACCTTGTAAGTATTCTGTATTTATTGATGCAGTTCTTCTTGAAATATGTTTACTTTGTTTTTTTCCTTTGATCTCTATTTTTGCAGTCCCTCAAGATTGGGATCCCCAGAGAATTTGAAACTGCGCTTAGAACTGTCATAAAATGCATGTGCAATCCAGCCAGCTATTACGCAAAGGTAACTAACCATATTTGCTGGTACAAATTTTTTTTGATAAAAAGGGGCAAAGAAGTCATGTCTCATGACACAAGAGGGGAATCAAAAGATGGTCCTAGACTTATTTTAACGCTAGGACCACAACAAAAATCAAAGTGATTGTACTGCACCATAATTGATAGATACACGCCACACTTGGATTCCTCTGCATCAGAAAACTTGGACCTGAAGACGTCAGTGTCATGACCTCAGTTCTCTTGAGCTGGAACTAATCTTATCTTCAAAAAAAAATGTCGCAGGCATTGCATACAAGCACCCAGGCTGCTGATACCGGTGCCGTGGCACGCATAATCATGACCAGAACTGAAGTTGACATGGAAGAAATTCAAGGGGTTCTGCAGAAGAAACATGGGATAGAACTCAGAGATGCAATATGCGAAAGCATTCCATCCGGTGATTATAGGGACTTTCTTGTTGCTTTAGTCACAAAAACAATTACCACTCACTAGTGAATCTGTTCGTATTTTGTGGTAGCATATTTTTGTCTGTAACTAAAGTAGAACATATGTCAAGATCTTGGATGAGGTCTACTACTGATGTAAGTTTATAGCTACTGAAATTAAAAGAGAGATGTATTAATCACAGCGGTGGCATTCTCATCTACTACCGAGTTTGCGTTTTCTGTTCTCTCCTGGATGGATATAAATGCCTCTGTTAGTCTGTGTCCCTATGTTGCGCAGATAGGAGCACTAGAAGAACAGTCATCTACACAACTTTCAATTTCCTAAACAAATACAACTGCCAAATTAGCGCATCACGGATTCATCTGTATTGGTGCGTGATTAGGTGGAAAGATCAGTTTTCTTAGTGGCTTCTGACGCTGACAGCAAGTTAAAAAACAAAAAAAAGAATACAAACACTAACTACATAAGATTTGGATCCTGATAAGCTCTATTCTTCAATGTTTGAATTCGCTTCTTAATACATGAAACAAGAAGACAGATGAGTATTTATAGGTGAATTAAATTAACTATAGTCATACATTTCAATCTGTCCTAATTACCACACATTTTAATGTTTATTTTCATCATACATTATTTATCTTCATTTACATATTTTTGTGAATGATATATAGATATTTTGTGAGTAATATTTAGATACCTCTAACAATCTCCTACTTGAAGATTTGATTAAGAACTAATCAATCTTCACACCATCTTATTATTGGCTTGTTACTTACATTTCCATCAGGCTATATAAGGATTTAACCAAACAAACTTGTCACTGATAATTGTTTTTGTTGTGTTTGGCGTGAACATTTTTGCATGTCCATAGTTCCTTTCTCTTCTTCCTCAAAAACGAAGGGAAACTAAACTCAAATGTGCTTAGCTTTTTTTTTAAAAGGCCAGATTCCTTACTAGATATCATGTACTTTAACTATTAACAAAAATGAAACCTTATATTGTTTATGCCTAAATTTTTCCAACACCAACTTTAACCATATCACTTCTTTACTAACATGTGTCACTCTATATTTCACTTCAATTGTTGATGAAGCCCCAATTAATTATAGTTTTAAAATCCAGCTTACAACCCCACCTGTGAACATATAACTTGTAATAAATTTACTTTTTTCAAGAGTACCTACATAATCAAAGTCAACATATCCTATGACAATAAAATTTAATTCTTCTTGTTATCATATAAAATTAGAGGTCTCCTTAATACTCTCTCCCAGGGTTTACCATATAGTGGCCAACTATTCCTACTATATGTACTATATTCTACGATTTTGTACAAACCATGAAAGACATTAAGCTACCTAATGTAGATGCATATGAAACTCGAGGCATCCACATCATCTCATCTTCATTACTAAGGTTCGTACCAGAAGATAACTTAAATTAATAGGAAATGCAATATAAATTGGCTTATAATTTTATATATTGAAGCATTGCAAAACCTTTTCAAGTAGTTTTACTATAAAAGTCAAATCTTTCGAGTATTTCTATAGCAATGAATTTGCATCCTCTAAATCCTGTTTGCTAGTTCTAAGCACTTAGTTTTAGATTCCTTAGCCAACTATGACTTCAGTTCTTTATTACTATGTTTATTAAGGCTTATAACTACATTTCGTCTATACACGATAACAAGATAATGAAATCATTATCACCAAACGTCTTAAAATATGCACAAAGGTTTGTATTAAATTTGTTATATTTAAGGCTTATGATGAATAAAATCACTTGAATTAACACCTTGATGCTTATGTTAGATCATATAAAGATTTTTTAAACATGCAAATTTGGTTTCTTTCTCTTTTTCTTAAAGCTTTTTTATTAGAACGTATAAATCTCTTCTTCAAGATCTCTATAAAAAATAATTTTCAAATCTAAATGTTTTTTATATAAGTTAAACATAGTACATATTACTAAGACTAAGTTGATTATAGTAAGTCAAACCTATTATTTCACCACATTCTTACATAATATCAGTCCATTTGATAATTCCCCCATTTTGCGTTATCTTGAAAGCACAATTACTACCAATTGGAATCTTTTCTTGTGGTAATGCTACAAGTTTCCAAGTTTTGTTTTATGAAAGCTCTAATTTTTTCCCACATTATTGTCATCCATTAAGAGGTATCTGGATTATCAAGTACTTTTTGAGGAATTAATGGCCCTCTCTCTTTTATTAGAAAGTACATTTCCCTCCCTTATATAACTTGTGTGCCAATTTAGTAGCCTTTTATGCAATTTGATTGACAAACTTCTAGAGTTTCAAACTTCATTGATTCTTGAATATCTTACCTTGTTGTTGTTTAAAACAAAAGCCTTTTTATGAAATTCTTTTTACACCTTTATCATAGTCTATACTCTTGTGCCATATTTAGTTGGGTTTTTATTTTTAGTTTTCATTTCTTATTTTTTAAAATACAAAAATTGAAAAAAAGTATAGAAACAAAAAAAAACAACACACTAATATAGTACGGAAACAAAAAAATAGCACAGAAACTGAAAGAACACACAAAAACTAATACAAAAACACAAAAATCACAACAAAAAAACTATAATCAACAACCCAACTAAATATATCCTTAATTTGTGAAGTACTATTGTCTTCTTCTTTCCTTCATAATTTATCTTCTAAAAAGGTAACCTCCTTACTAACAATAACCTGTTAGACGATGGGATTCCATAAGTGAGACCCTTCACTTTATCAATATATCCTAAGAATAAGCATTTCTTAGTTTTTGGATCTAGCTTCCTAGTTTCTTCAATATTAGTATATATACAGCACTTCCAAATACATTAAGATTGAAGTAATCCAAACTTCAACCTAATTATAGTTTATGGAAACTAATTCACCACAACCACATACAATATTGAGTACTTTTCCTTAAAAAGCGTTATCTAGGCCTGCCACTCTCGACATTTGCATTGTCTTGTCTAACATAATTTTATTCATTTTCTTTGTCATTCTACTTTGTTGAAGAGTGTATATAATACTAAACTATCTTTTGATGTCTTTTGTTTACAAACTATACCAAATTCATCCCGGATATATTATCCTCTATTATCCATCCTTAAACACTTGATATTTTTCCCAAAATCAAGTTTACCACACGTTTTGAAAACTTTGAAAACTAAGAATATATATGCTTTTCGCTGATAGAGTATAATGAACACTTCTAAATATTCATCAATTGTAGAAATAAAGTACTTTACTCCTCCCATAGAAGGAACATGGGTTTGTGAAACCTCAAACGAACCAATTTAGGAGCAACTTTGCTTTTTAAATTTCATGTGAAAAAATTTACATGGTATTACTTTCTTGTAATACACTGTTCGTAAAAGGAAGTGGCTTTTGCTTAGCAAGGACTTTCATTCCTTTTTTTGACACAACTATAAGTTTTTGATGTCATAACATTGAAGATCTTTCACTTAATTTGTTTTAAGGGATTAATGCTTCTACTTCAAACAATGTGTCTCCTTTTAATTTGTATAAGTTTGTGTCAATCTTCTATCCCTTAGTAGGTATAAGTGTGTCTTAATTTAACAATTTCCTTTTTGAACCCATTATCATCTAATTGTCATTGAGACAAATTTTTTATTCTTTAAACCCTCAACATATTACACCTCTTAAAGAGTAATTGTACAATCATATATCTTCAACTTGGTAGTTTTAATATTGACAACCTTTAAAAAATGGTCATCACAAATATATACAAAACCTCAAGATAGATTTATAACTGTTAGTCCTATGGCATCCAAGAGGGGGGTGAATTGGGTGTTTAAAAATTCTTACGGAAATAAAACACTTTAAACATCTTAGACCAATTTAAATAATATAAAATCTTTAACCGCAAATTCAACCTATATAGAACGGCAATTCTTATGCCAATATCAATCAAATTCAAACAATAATTGATACAAAAATACAACAACCACATAATAAAATCACAACACACAACTCAACTAAA